>RJWH01005897.1:0-23356 GCA_004363575.1 Solenodon paradoxus
GGAGAGAGGGATGGAGGGAGGGAGAGGCAGGGAGGCAGGGAGGGAGAGAGGGAGGGAGGCAGGGGGGAGGGAGGCAGGCAGGGAGGGAGAGAGGGAGGGAGGCAGGGGGGAAGGGAGGCAGGGAGGGAGGAAGAAAGGTGGGGAGAAGAAGGGTGGAGTCCCCAGTGTCTGCCCACAGGGGATTCTGAGAGATGCTGACCACACCTGGGTCCCATCCCCACACTGGGTGGTCAGGGAGAGCACCTCTCTTCCGCGTCGCCCCCACCCCTGGGGACCCCGACGAGGCTGCAGGCCAGGGGTCCCAGAGGTAAGCCAGGGTGCCGCCTGCCTGTGAAGGCCCCTGCATCTCCCACCACCAGGCTCTACCCCTGCAATTGTTCCAGAATAAGATCAAACAGGCCTGTCATTTCAATCCACAGATGCTGGCCTGAGCCTGCACTGCCAGGAGCTGGGGGCAAGGCAGGACCACCTGTCTACAGGGGACACTGAAGGGGACCTTCAGCAGAAGGTGAGTGTGCTGGGCCAAGAGGGACATCGGGTGGGGTTTGGAGAGAGGGACTCAACAGGTGATGCAAACACCGGCAGCCCCGTCCACTCCCACGGGCTCTGGAAGGGCAGACCCACAGGCTCACAGGGGCCACTGCCATCCCAGGGACTCTGACACCACATTCAGGGCGGGGTCTTCGGGCAGCAGAGAGTATCCGAATGCAGCTGCCAGAGCTGCAGTGGGCGCACTGCTGACCCTGCCTGCAGAGCGGCCACCACCAAAGGGGCAGTGCCTGGAGCACAGAGCCGGGAGCACGGAGCCGGGATCACGGCCAGGAGGACGGAGCCGGGAGCACGGAGCCGGGATCACGGCCGGGAGGACGGAGCCGGGAGCACGGAGCCGGGATCACGGAGCCGGGAGCATGGAGCTGGGAGCACATGGGTGGGAGCAGGGGGCTGGGAGCACGGAGCCGGGAGCACGGAGCCGGGAGCACGGAGCCGGGAGCACATGGGTGGGAGCAGGGGGCTGGGAGCACGGGTCACAGCACACAATTGCCTCTGCTCAGCCTCCAATCCCTGCAGATTAAAGCAAGAAAAATAGGGCTTTGCTCTTTGGGAAGAAAGGGCAGAACCAAGGTACAGGGCCGGCATGAAAAGGCTGCTGGGCACAGGGACCCTCTCTTGGCGGAATGGCTGCTGCGATGCGGGGCGGCGGGGGCAGCGCCTCTGCGGAGGGAGGAGCCCGTCTTGCAGGAGCCGGCACCCAGCGAGCTCGCTCGCGGAACAGAGACGGCACCTCCTTGCTCACCAGCACGGTCACTTCCAGGAAGGGCAGGGGGTCTGTGAATGTGTTTTCTGGATGCTCTTTAATCAACTGTTTGTACTTCTATAATTAAAAAAACCTGGGAAAAGCCTCCAGGAGAAGTAGACACTGTCTGCAGGTTCACATAATCAAGAGGAGTAGTTTGTCTTTATCTCATTTGCTTAAAATGCTCCCAACTTGAGAAATGGTGGCTGCCCTGCCCCAGGACGGGCGCTCCCGCTCCCGCACTAACTGGCCCTTCCTCCGGCGGCTCCAGGCGGCGGAGGCTGACCCACGGCACAAAGGGACACTGAGGAGCGGGGAGCGGGCCACCCCGGTCCTCACGTCCCCAAGCTGGGAGCAGCTGGGAGGACACCCGCTCTGACTCTGTGCCCGGGGCACCTCTGGGACCCCGCTCCCCTGCTGCAGCCTCTCAGGGGAAGGAGGCTCCTCCGCCCACTCCAGGGGACACCCTGCTGGACATCCTGAAGGACCAGGAGCCCAGTGCCCCCCGTGCCCCTGCCCTCTCTGGCTTTAGCTTGAAGAGAAAAGGCGAAAATGGTTACTAGCAAAACTCAGGGACATCAGGCTGTGAAACCCCAGGGCCCCCATGGTAACGGAACACCTGCCCGTCCAAACCAAAGGCGCCAGTGCCCAGGGGTGGCGCAGGTGCCCTGATCGTCCCTGCAGCCCACAGGCCTGCATCGGCATGGCCACGCCCCAGGACACCCCAGGGACACTCAGGGGACACTCAGCAGAAGTGACCATCAGCATGGCTGCCGGGTCCACATGGCCCTGCAGGGCTTTGCTGGATGGAGACCCCTCGGCGCTGGTCAGGGCCACTCTCCGCCACCCACGTACCCAGCCGTCTCATTGTCCCACGCCAGGGTCCGCCAACGAGCAACTCAGAGCAGCGGGAGGCTCGCTAATGATTGTGTCCTGAGAAAAGTTAAAGTCCAAAGGGAAAGCGTCCCTCCCCTGTAAATGAAAGCCCAGACACAGAGCCCCTCTTTCCTGCCGGTTCGTGGCTCCGCCTGGCTGCTCAGGGGCAGCCACGCCGGGGCCCTGGGGCTCTGAGGCTCAGCCAGTCCCTGCCTCTCTGGCATCCCGACCCCAGAGCCCCGGGTCCATGCGTCGGCCTCTGCCAGCTGCCCACGGGAGCTGAGCGGCAGGTTTGGACCTGGGCCCTGTGCCCGTGAAGGCCCTGCCAGTGCCCGCTGCCCACTGCCCAGCCCTGTCAGCCCCCAGAGGGGAATGGAGGGGAGAGGAGGAGGCAGGCTGGAAGGGAGGACCAGGTGGGGAGAGGACAGAGGCCAATCAGAGACCATGTCCAGTGAGGGCAGAGCCCGCCGCGGGGCTGGCCTTTGTCCGGAGGAGCCGAACGGGCCACCGTGACGCAGCGGTTGTGGTCACTCCACGCTAAGGCTGAAGTTAACGTGCCCCCCTGCGCTGCGGGAAACCGAGGCAGCTCCCGGGTCTGCCTCAGGGACCTGCCTGCGACGGGCCACACACCTGGGCAAGTGAGCCCACTCGGCCTTGAACCGGTTTTCTTAGGACCGAAACGAGGGCTGCTAGATGGGGCTCCCTGGACCCCCAACCCGCACATGACAGCCATACGAGCTGGTGCAGAAACACGTGTGGGGGCACCCCCGTCCCGCCCACCCGTCCGTGCCATGGGGAGATGGTCAGAAGGCAGGTCACAGCGGGTTCCCCTCGGATCTCTGGGCCCCCACTGACCGGGGTCCTCGGACCTCCATGCCGGGCTCGAGGGAACAAGGGTCACCTGGAAAGTGACCTCGAAGTCCCCGAAGCTCCTCGCCCAGGGCAGGCGGAGCAGTGCAAAGCCAGACCGCGGGGAACGGGCGCCAAGCCTCGCGGGGTCCGACCCACGTGGACACTGACTGGAGACGGGTGTGAACAGCCGGTTTTCACCCCACACACTCAGATAGACGTCATCTGGTCTCCGGGAGAATTCGGAGCCCCCAGAGGCCCGAGGTCCGGCTGCCCTCCGAGCGCCCCACTCGGGGCGCCTTGCCCCTGTTGCCCCTGCCCCGCAGTGGAAGGAGGGCTGGACCGCCCACGGAGCCTCTCCGGGCATCCCGACCGGTCAGCCCGGCCGCCAGGAGCAGCTCTGCCCTGTGAACAGCTCTTGTCAGAAAGCTGCTCAAAGGCAGCCACGGTTCTGCCTCTGTCTCCTCTGGCCGGTGGCCGAGTGGCCGAGCGGCCTGCTGGGGTGTGGGGGAAGCCCAACCTTCCCTCCGGAGAACGGAGGCTCCGAGGCCTCGCTCAGCAGCGGCCGGCCCTCCCAGTCCTCTCCCCGACGCCTTCCTGCCAGCCCAAGTGTGTCCTCGGGAGCCAGTGTGACCCCGGCCACCGCGGCCGTGATGTGCAGGTGCGTGGCCCGTCCTCCAAGGCCCGGCGTCCCCGAGGAGGGCGCTGCCGAGTGCCGAGCGCCTGCCCGCGGCCTCCGTGCTCGGACCGCTCCGGCAGGGCCCGCCTCGTGTGCACACAGGCAGCTGATCTTGAACGCAGCGAGCAGGCCGTCACACTTGACCTTGTTAAATTCCATCTTGCTCACTTCAGTCCATTGTTCCACTTGTCAAGAGGGTTTTTGTGCCCAGAGTATTTCTTCCACCACGTTAGCCATCCCGCTGAGCTTTGATCTGCAAATTTGACAAGCTGGCCTGCGACGCCTTCTTCCAAGTCATTGATAGAAGCGTCGGACGGGCCGGGGCGAGACGGGGCAGGCCGCCGGAGGCTCTCAGACATGACATTGATCCGTTAATCAATACTCCTGACACCACGCTCGGCGGCCCCGCCGCACCTGACGCGGAGGCCTCCCCGCGCCCACAGCGGCTCGTGGGACTCGGCCGCCACCTCCCCGCGGCATCGGCTGGGCGCCCGCTGCAAGTCTCAGCTCTGAGGACCAGGCTCCGTCGGGACTGGCATCGCTCTGGCTCCCGCGTCACCGTCAGCAGGAGCTGCCCTGGGCGCGCCTGGCTCAAAGTCGCCGGCGCCGGGCGGGGGCCCACGTGCGCCCACACGACATCCGGCTGGGGCCCCAGGACGAGACACCCCTGCCGCCTCCCAGCCCCGGAGCCCGTGGCTGACACCGGGCAGAGCTCACGGCACCTGCAGGCAGGGGTCCAGAGACCCAGCTCCTGTGACTATGTGCCCTGCTGCCTGTGCTGTGGTTGAGTGCAAAACAAACTCATTCGCTTTTTCAAGTGGTTGGAAAACGATCAATGTCAACAATCATCGGTGACACAGGACAGTGATGGGGAAGTTACTTTGTGTGTCCATCAGCAAAGGTGTAGGCACCGGCCAGACACACGCTGCTCCCCTAGGCTGCTCTCTGGGGCACAGCTGGGCAGGGGCGCGTGGCCACAGGCCCTCCGTGCTGACTGGCCTCCACAGAGGACGTTCACTCAGTCTCTTGGTGGGAGAGGCCAAGAGCGACATCCACAGACCAAAGCCACCCACCACCCTCAACCCACCACCCACTCACTCCTCTGTGCCTCTATCATCCACCCATCATCCATCCGTCCTTCCCTTCACCCATCCATTCATCCATCCACCTGTTCATAGTTCATTTGTGTCCAGTCCATGCGAAGCACAGCGCTAAGGGCAGACTCACAGAAATCACACTTAACTGCGGAAAGGAAGCAAACAAGGAAACGCAAATACTTCCATATTATGCAAAGTGGCATCACGGGAGGGAGGGGGCCGAATTCCAGGGCAGGCCGGTAGAGAGACTGGGAGGAGGGGAGCTGGGTGCAGGAGGGGAGGGCTGCCTGCAGGAGGGAGCAGGCTGGGGTCTGGGAGGCAGAGGAGGTGCAGACAGGAGGTGCAGACAGGAGGTGCCGGGAAGGCACGGATGTTATTCGGTGAAGGAACTGGGGCAGCTGAGAAGTGACGGCTGATGCACAGGCTGGCGCGGAGGGCAGGCGGGTCTCAGTTAGCTCTGCGGTGCCGGGGCCTGGGCTGGGACGGAGGCGTTTCCTATGCCTTCCAGAGCCGTCGGAGGCCTTGCACCATGTCCACCGGCCCCTTCCTCCCTGTTAACTGGCCAGATGGCACCAGGCCCAGATGGTGGCAGGGCTCTGAGCGTGCAGATGGACCAAGCCCTCATCCTGAGAGGCTGCCCGGTCCCCCACTCGGCGAAGGCTGCCGCTCACTTCCAGGTGAGAGCGGTGTCCCTGTCCAAGACAGCACCCTGGGAGGAGGGTCCCCCAGCCCAGGGCCGACACACATCCCTTCAGTCGTGGGCAGTGGCTCCTGGGGGACATGCGACCCCTGGGCTGTGCAGTGCTGGCCCTGAGACCAGCAGGGCACCCTGGCATCACGGACATGGCTTCATGTAAAGGGTCTCTGGTCTGTCTGTGCCATGGACTCACTTGACCCCAGAGCTGGTGACGAGTCCTCCCTCCCTGTGCCTGGTCCTCCTGCCGCTGTGGACACTGGGAGAGGACCCGCTACCTCTGGGCCCTGAAACAACCTGCTGTCCCCTTAGCCTCGGGCACCTGCTTACTCACACAGTCCCAGCAGGTGGAGGGAGGTGACTCGCCAGGGGCTGACCTGCCGCCAGTGGAGCAGCAGCCCTGCCTGGGGACAGGAACAGGACGGAGACTGCCCTGTGGGGGCGCAGCACCTTCCTACCCACTGCCGAGACCAGGACAGGCCAACAGCGTTTTGCCGGAGCCCTGAGGACTCAGCGAGAGCGGGAGTCGGACCTCGGTGGCCTCCAGCCCTGACTCCCGTGCATGCCAACGACAGGAGCCCCTCCTGCAGCAGGGATGGCCTCACGCAGCCACATCAGTGCTTCCTGGTCCCCTCCCAGGTGGCCTCTGTGTGACCCGCACATCCACACACACCTCCGAAGTCCCCTCTGGACTCAGGCCTGTGCTGGGGGTGCTGGGGACAGAGATGCCTCAAAGCAAGGCGAGACCAGGGAGGGGATGACCCGCCGCGTTCTTGTGACTGGAGCTCCGTGCACCCCGTCCCCAGTGAGGTCTCCCCTGTGGCACCCGTCCCCCTGCCTCCAGGGTGAGGCCAGCACCCCGCCCAGCACACTTCCTGGGGCCCTGGGACCAAGCACAGCTCTGCCTGGTGCCCCTAAGCAGAGCCAGAGCTCACGGTTAACTCACTAAGCCCACAGCACGGTGTGTGGACACTCCTCAGCCACGGGCCTGAGGCCCCTGCGCCAGGTCACCCCTCCCCTGGCCCTCAGCCCCGACTCAGTCCAGAGAGCGTCCAGTCGGGTGAAGGGTCGCAGAAGTGCAGTGCCCAGGCTGCGTTTCCTTCTCTGCACACTGGGCCCATGTCCTGCCCTCTGCCCCAGTCTGAGCGGAGACCCCTGTCTGCATGACCAGACCCCCCAGTCCTCCCTGCTGTGGGGTCCTGCCTCTGGCCCTGCGCCGATGCGCTGGCCTCACCCTCCCGCCGCACCCTCAGGAGGCGGCCGATGCTGGCAGGCGTGGGCAGGCGTGGGCAGGCGGGCACCACGGAGCCGCACGCAGGACTCCACGGGACGGCGAAGTCCACTCCTCTGCAGGGGCGGTGAGAACGCTGGCAAAGGTGCCAGAGTCAGGTTCTCGGAAACGTCGTCCCATCTGGCCGCAGCTCAAGGTGCATCTGTCCAGGAAAAGGGTGCATCTCAGATCCAGGAGAGCTGTGACCACGGGCCGGGGGCTGTAACACGGGACCAGGCGCTATGACTGTGGGACTGAGGGCTGTGACCGCGGGACTGGAAGCTCTGACTTTGGGGCCGGGCTCTCCGACCTCGGGGCCAGGGTCTCGACCGTGGGGCCGGGGGCTGTGACCGTGGGACCTGGGTCTCTGACCGCGGGACCAGGGACTAGTACACAGGACACAGGAGCGTCACACACATAGTCAAGAGCACCAGCACGCACACGTGCTGCTGCCGACACACCCATACACCACGGCAGCAGGACGTGATCGTCGAAAGCAGCCGCGCGCACAGCACTCGAGCACCAACAGCGGCGCCTGCTCCGGCGCCCACGTGTGTCTTAGGATGCATTTTCTGCACAAGAATTCACAGACGGAGACTTACTCGTGGAGGCTGAGAAGACCTGCAGCCTGCTGCTGGAGACCAGGCTGACAACCAGCCGGCTCGAGACCCGGGAAGGCCCAGTGTTTGATCCACACCAGGAACAGACCGACGCCTGCCGAGCACCTGGAGGAGCGGCCCTCGCTCGGCTCCGTGAGCCGGTCTCCAGGGGTCTAGGCCGCCCCCACGGGTGCATGAACCGTCTGCTCGCCCATCTGAAAATCTGAATGTTAGCATCATGCAGAAAGACCCTCGCAGGCCCCCAGAATAGCCTTGATGGGTGCCCGGGCACCGCTGGCAGCAGAGGACACCTTCGGGGTCTCCAGCGAGACAGCGTGTCGGGCTGCCCAGAGCCGCGGCGCTGCAGAACCCTCGGGTGCGAGCTGCTGGCCACCACTGTGGGGGTCTCCCTGGACGCTTGTCTCCCTGGACCTGACTGGAGCTCACTCCGTGCACAGAGCGGGCCCACGGGACGCTGGTGGACAATAGTCACCAGCAGCCTCGCGGCCCCCAGCGTCGGGGCTGATTGCCGTGGATGGAAACAGACTGGCTAGACATTTCCAAAGGGAAGTGGGGACAGACGTCCACAGGGTACTGACAACTTGGCAATAGTCCAGGGATGGAAGGCCACCCAGTGTCCAGGAAAGCCCTGGATGGACATTGTCGCCGCGGCTGACCCTGAGGCCCTGAGCACGAGAGGGAAGGCTGAGGTGACCCAGCCTGTGTCCCCAGAGACACAGAGGCCCCGCGGAGGCTGGGAGACGCGGATGGAGGCGCTGAAGGCAGTCACTGTCCTTCCTCAGCGGGCAGCTAGCCTGACGAGGACAGATGGCCAGGCCACACGAGAAGGCAAACCACAGGTCAGTGACCAGGGGCAGATGTGGAGTAACAAACAGTGGGACGAGGGCCTCGCCGACTCCAGGAGGCTGCACCATTTCAATACAGTTTTAAGCCAAACACTCTAAGCACCTAAAGGACACAGGACGTGTGGCTGAAGAATAGTAGGGGGAGGGCAGCAGGACAGACACGCTCTGCGCGTCCTGGACAAGCGCTTCCCAGACAGACTCCCAACTCGGAACCCCAGCAGGCAGACGCCAGCGGAGCCAGACGAGATTCCTCATGGACGGAGGCGCCAACACCCCCAACGAAATCCAGCAAGGAGCCGGGGAGGCGTGAGAAAAGACGGCACCGTCACTGAGTGACGCTCTACATTCACCATCAGTCACTGCAGCGCACCGTGTCAGTAGGAGAAGGAACGAGATGACATTTCAGTCCACAAACAGAAAGCAACTGACAAATCCCAGGACACTTTCGTGATAAGAAAAAAAATGAAACACTTGAGAAACGGGGACTATAAAGAAATGTCTTGTCCTGGTAAAAAACATATAAAAAGATCTCACAGCTAACATCATATTTAATGACAAAACACGACTTCCCGTGGAGATCAGGAACGCGACGACAATATTTGCTCTCACTTGGAACTGACATTTCATGGGGGGGTCTAGTCGGAGAATTAGGTGCAGCAAAGCAATGGAAGGAGTAAAATTATTTGCAGAAGACACGGATGTGCTTCTAGGAAGTGCTGAGACACACGTGCGCAGGTGGACTCACAGACACGTGAACACACACACTCATCCACCCACACGGAGAAGCACACGTTTGCTCAGACGCCACACAGACTATGAAAGCAAGGAGTTCAGCCAGGTTTCATGGTACATGATCAGCACACAAAATGCAATTGTCTTTCTGCACATTTGCAGCAAACAATCCGAAACCAGAGCTTAAAAAGCAAATCCACCGGCTGGAGCATGAGAAGGAAAAAAAGCTTGAAGGCTCCAGGGCCTTACATTTCTCAAACTGAGTGCGGACCGGCTGGCACGCGGGCGGAACTGAAGTCCTGCCGGGTGACGTCCCGCTGGGGCAGCGCTCATCTGCTTTCTGGGAAAAGTGCAGAAGCACCCACTGACCAGGGCCAGCGGTGCTGGGGCGGCGTCGACCCCGCGGAGGGCAGCGCTGCTCCAACGCACGTTCCCAGCGAACTCACTTGCACTGGAGAGCGAGTCGCCGTGAGACCATCGGCGCTCGCTGGCGCCGGGGCGGTGGCGCGCTTTGAAGAGACACAGGAGTAGGACTCGGTGACCCTGGCCGAGGCGACTGCTTCTTGGAGACGGTGGCAAATGGGACTTCGTCCGAGCCACACACGTTTCTGTGTGAGGCAGCGCGGAGGAAGTGAAAGACGAGCCGTGGACGGGAGGGGCTGTGTGCGACCGCCCTGAAGGACACCTGTATTCAGATGCAGACCCGCGTCAGAGGTCCGCACTGCCACGCCCTGCAAAATGCTCTCCCCTGAGCAGAAGAAGACGGGAGTGCGCCCGTCTCCAGAAGACCTGCAAGAGCTGGCTCTGCAGGTGGACGGTGGCGGGAGGGCGACGCGGCGGACACAGCCTGTCTCCGGGTGAGGGCGAGTCCGTGGATGTGCCGTGTGATGGCTCGCACCTCTGTGGTTCCCCGAACCCCACCGAACTGCATGCATTGAGGAGTGTTTTGTGTGACGTGTGAATTATAACTGAATTACAGGATAAATTACACTACACAAATTACATTATAAAAACGAAATTAGATCTCCCGCCTGCCATGGACGATGCAGCTCAGGTTTGTGCGTGAGCACTGGGGGGAAAGTGGAGTCATGCGGTCGGCGAGGTGCCGGATCACCCCACTTTCTCTGTGGAGCCTGCCTCCCCCGACACCACCCGTATGTGGGCAGCACCGTCATGTGTGATGTCCGACCACTCACACCGTGTGAGGTTGGTGATCGCTGGCCCGCCTGCCAGGCAGCGTCCAGAGCCTGAAGCCCAGGCCCCACCCTCCAGCACCAAGTCTGGTGTCCTGCTGTCGCCCGGTGGTGCCCACTGGCTGTGTCTCCAATACGGGGGGACGGGTCTGGCCCCTGGAACGTGCTGGTCAGTATTCCCCAGAGAAACTGAGCCCGCACGACACGTGGCTTTATCCTGCATGTCCTGTTGAATACACACGTCCCCCAGCGAGAGAACACTTCTGCCGTGTGTCCTTACATTTATATGTCGTCGGTACACACGCGCCCACGTGCACACACACATGCAGACACCATGTGTGTTTGGTGGCTCACTGGACAGGGCAGGTGGACTGTCCCCAAGCCTGCTAGGTGCCTCCGCAGGGGAGACGCTGCACCCTCCAAAGCTGAGAACAAGCCAGCGTCCAAGCTTGAAGGTGGCCAGCAACTGGGAGGATGGGTCCCCTCTTTCTGGGTGAGGATGGTCTTTGGGGCTGACCGGCCTGTCAGGACTTGGAAGAGGCCCCCCACCAGGGGAAGCCCTGCTCCGCTCAGTCCGGATCGAATGCGTATCTCGTCTCAACACCCCACAGACACGGGCCTGCCCTGCACCTGGCGCCGCCACCGGGGGACCCCGCCTGCCTCCACGTGGTCCCGCGGCAGCTCTCCGGCCGATCCCCACCTGCAGCCGGGCGAGCAGACGGGGACCCACGCCCACACTCCTGGGGTGGCCCGCGCTCCCACCTGGCTGTCCGCTTCCCCCTCTGGTGGGGCTGAGAGCCAGTGCGTTTCTCCAGGGAACAGGGCTGCACGCCCGTTTCCACCCTCCACTGCCCTTGCTCCTGCCGGTTCGCGCTTCCCACTCGTTGGGGCTGCTGCTTCCAGCATCTCGGTCCACGGGTGCTGGGGCCCCGCCCCATCCGTCTCCCCGCCTGGAGCTGCGTGGAGGAAGGAGGTGACTGATAACGTGGGGTAAGATAAGTGAACAGTCTATGCAAACAGCTGCCCGTCCATAACCCAGCCCGCCGGCGGGTCTGCCTTCCGCCATCAGCCCACCGCACGGCTCCGGCCTCTCTCGCCACCGGGGCTGTGCTCGAATCCCAGGGCGTGCCCACACCTGTGAGCCTGCCGCCGAGAGGGACCAGGCACAGAGGGCGCCCGCCTCACCGCCCCCCGCACCTCCTGCGGCACCTGCACACCTAGAACATTCTGACTCCTCTCTCTGCTGGCGACACGGAGCTCCGCCCCCCACTGTCCACACCTGCATGGCCGGGTCTCTGCCGGAGCAGCCCTTATCCAGCGAGCGGGACCCCACACTCTGAGACGGGTCCTCGGCATCCCAGCATCTTCCCTTCACGCTGCCTAGGCTCCATCTCTGTGGTCCCCAAGGTGCGCTATTTCGTATTTAGGGAATAATAAGCACTGTTTTAGATTTTTAAAAAGCCTCTCTGCTATCTGAGTGCCTTGCCCCACTTTCACGAGCAAAGGGAGGTGACAGACGACTTTCTCTGATCGGCTGAGGGTGGCCTTTCTCCGACCAGCTCTGCCTCCCCAGGCGTGGCCCCCCCCGTGCCACCTCCCCCTTCCCTTTCTGATCCCCGCAGCCCCATGTGCCACACACTGCGTCCTCCGCTCTGCCAGCAGGCCCTTCACCCAGGCCCCTTGGAGACAGGCGAGGCCCCTGCGCTGACGGATGCCCTGACTCCTGAAAGTGCTGCCACCGCCTCTCCCAGGGCCCTCCTGCTCGGCCCGCACTGCCCGCTGACCAAGCCTGACCCCCAACTGGCCGCCCCGCACAGCCCGCACCGCCGAGCCCGCCCCAGACCCCGGCTCCCGGCTCCCGGAAAGGCAGGGGTGCGGCTAACATGCCCTCCGATAAAAGGCCGAGGTAATTTGTGACCAAAGATGGGAAGCAATTGCCAATGAGAATTCCATACTAATAACCCAACTAGCTGGGGTTCATCCTGAAGGTTCTCTCCTGACCCGATTCTCCACAAGGGGAGCATAAAAGCAGAGGTCGGCCTCGTTAGCAGCACACACCGGGTGTGTGGCCTCATCCAGCAGCCAGGGAAGCCGATGACACAGACTGGTGACCGACCTGCTCGCGGCAACGAGAGGGGAGGGCACAGCGGCGCAGACCACCCCCCCGCCTCCCACGCTCCCAGGGGGCTGGGGGCTCCCGTGTGTGGATGTGGACGCACGTCCCCGTCGTTGACGGTGCAGCCAGGTCTTCAGGCGGGCCGCCCATGGCCGCGGTAATCTCCACAGATGGGTAGATGCACGCTTCACTGCTCTGGTCTTCTGGAAGCTTCTCCGGGGGGCCTGAGTGCCAGCACCATGGAGGCAGTGGTCCGCGTCTGGTGTCTGGCGAGGAGGCGTGTGGCGCACCCATCAAGCTCAGCGGACACGCTGCCACAAGGTCCCCGTGCCAGGCTTTCCACAGCGCCAGCCTGGGGCTCCGTCCTGCGCGGACACCAGACCCCTGCGTCCCTGACGCTTTGCACAGAGCCTGGCCGGTCCAGCAGGGTGAGGCCTGCTTGCAGAACCCAGTCGGCACCTGGGATGGCGACCTCAGGGGTCTGCAGCCAGGATGGGGTTCTCTTCGGAGAACAGACGAGAGGGTGGGGACAGATGCCGCTGGAGGAAGGCAGGTGGCCTCAGAGGCCGGAGCAGCTGGAGGCGCAGGAGCAGGATGTCCAGCACAGAGACGGTGCCCTCTGGAAGCTTCTCTGTGGATGGAAGTAGGGAGACAGGGCAGCAAGGTCCAGGCTGGGACACGCGAATAAATTGGCTATTTGTCTCTTTGTTGTAAATGGCATCATGAGCACTTCAATTAAGGTAGCAGAGAGGAATAGCATCTTTTAACTCACGGACGCTAGACATTTCTATCACTTCAAGGTTCCAAGTCTCCTGCTGTGGTGACCCGTCCTCTGTGCTCTTCCAGGGCAGCCTGAGGTGGCATCTGTGGGGACTGGATGTTCAATGACAGAGTGAGACCCAGCCAGCCATGCGGCCACCCCGAGGCCTGGACCTGAGTGGGGGCTGAGCCCGCTCCCTGGTTTACAGGCCATTTGGGAAGACTTGGTCCTTTATTACAGAGAATCAATATTTGTACAGTTGGTAGGCTGTAAAAGTTTATCGTTATGAAGTGACATGTTTTCCTAACTGGTCCCCAAAGGGACATAAAACACAACAGCCAAAGTTAGGTGATGATTCAAGGCAGTAGGTGGCGATGACAGAGCAGGTGGGGCGTGCGCGGTGGTCCTGGGCCTCCCGGCCAGCAGAAGTCCACCCTCACTTCCCAGGGGAGCATGGGCGTGGAGGGCCAGACCCTCCTCGGGCCCTAGCCTGATCAGAGGGAGCCTGGCCTGGCAGTCCATGCCAGGCCTGTGCTCAGAGCACAGCTCATGCCCTCGGCTGCCGTCCCGGGGGGTCTCAGATGTCCCAGGAAGAGACACGAAACCAAATCCTCCTCCCACCTGCCTCATCTTCACGGGGATGGAGGGCTCTAAAGTGATTAAACATTATAAAATACAGCATTGCATTTCTCACCCCAAACGCCTTTCTGTTGGACAGCGGTCCCCAGGGCACTAAGAATTGGCCCAGGACCACAGATCTGCTTAGGAGAAGGTCCCCAGTGCCCCATCTTCCAGCTCAGTGTGGGGCTAACCCCCACTTCTGATGCCCCTTGGGGCTCCCTAACCTGCTCCCCTCTGCCCAGCCAGGCCAGTTCAAGGCTGCAGCATGCGTCCATTCGCAATTCAGAAGTCACCTCCTATCCCTAGCTATAAAAGAGCATGTTTCTTTGCTCAGTTTGAGAGTGATCTGTCCCTGCAGTGATGGTGAGAAAATGCAGCCAAAGCACCAATGAGAGGCGCACTCATAGTCCCAGCTCGTGTTGAGACGGTCAGTCCGTGCAGAGGGGGCCAGGGGAGGGCAGAACCTACCAGAGGGGCCGCATAGGGCTCACAGTGCAGGTTGGGACAGGTCGGGGTCAGCAACCCCGATGCAGCCCCAGCCACTAGGACCTCACAAGACCGCCCCTGCTGGTTCTGCCTACAGGACCTCCCACGCAAGCTCTGTGTAGGGGAGCAGGATGGAGACCATGAGAGGCCCCAGGAGAGGCCAGGCCTGCCTGAGACAGCTGCCTGGAACTGAGCTGGTGGAGCCCCGAGCCTGCCCCCTCAGCCTGGACGAGGGACAGTGACGGCGGCATCCTCGCTGCAGCTGGAGCTCAGGGCTGCCCGAGAAGCTGAGGATAAAGGAGAGGCAGTCAGCTTCCTGGCAGGATGGCCACATCTGGAGCGTGGGCCCCACTCTCTGCTCAGGTGAGGGGTCCGGCCCTGGGCTGCCCTGTCCTGGGACTTGCTTTGCTCGTCGGCACTAAGAGGGGACAATGAGCGAAATTCTCAGGAGGAAAAAGAACAATCAGCAGAATGGATTACAGGGGATATTAGAGACAAAAGCTTTTCAGGATTCCTCTTTGTCCTGGTGTCATTTTCATTTACTCTGAGATGCAACACCGAGGAAGAGGACGAGGTTGCTTTCAAGACATTGAAGAAAAGTTTTCAAATTTAGAACACAGATATTGTATACTAACAGGCCATCATTTAAATGGAAACACACGATAAAATGCTCTCAGGGACGTCGCGGTTCAGAAGACTGGCATCACAGCGAGAAGAGTCCTGGACAAGGTGTCAGACTGAAAGGAGGGGCTTAGAAGTGTTTGAAATAAAGATCGTCAGTACCGTGGAAATGCGGAGATTCTGCAGCAGCCAGGAGAGACCTCAGGCGAGTGAAGAGGGTCACTCTATCCAAAATGACGGATCAAAGGTGCCAATAGCTCATTATATTAGGGGGTTTGGCCAAGTCTCAGCATTTCGTTGAGAGCTCACTCGCTGGTCTGCATCTGCAGTGAGACAATACGGACTAAATAATCCTGGGGTCCCCGAGTGGGGAGCGCCCTTCTTATGCTAATGAGGTGACTTTAGGAGAGGGCCCCTAGGAAGCTCCAGAATGGGGCTGGTCCCCAGAAACATGGATTGTGCTAGAGGCCTGGACCTTCCAGCCTGACCCATCTCCAGGAGGGAAGAGGGTGGAGATGGGCTTCAGTCACCAGAGTCAACAGCCAGTCAGTCTTGCCCACAAAACAAAGCTCCTCGCAAACCTCTGGAAATGGCTTCTGCTCGGGGTGCGGGGACAAGGGAGACGCAACCGGGGTGTCGGGAGACAGTACGGATAATACCCTGATTCGCCTCTGTAACCAACTGGAAAAAACTAACTTCTGAGACTTCTGAGAACAAATGCAGCGAACTGTTAAACCCAAGGGACCAGTTGCAGGAATCCCCACCTTTGTAGTGGCTGGGCAAAAATATGGGCAGCCTGTGACCCCATTTTTGCTGGCATCTGAGGACAGAGGGTCTCATGGGGGCCATGCCTGCTCGGCTGCTTAGTGTCAGAAGGGGGTCGGCTGTGGGCACAGCTGGCGTTAGTGTGTAGGAGCAGACCCAGGACACTGGCATCAGGAGGAAAAATCTTTAAGTGTCTTATTAAGAAAGGATAAATGCAGTGTATTGACTTTTAGAAGAGGAAGAAAGAAAAAAAATATATGAATAGTGGACACATCTTAGTGAATTAGATCATTGAAAAAGGATCAAAGACAGCAATACACACAATAAATGTAAGAAAACAAATCTCACCAATTATGAAACGAGTACCATCAAGTTTCTTAAGACCCTCAATCCATAGAGAAGCCATTTCTCTGAACAGACCTAGAATGTGTGCTCCTGAAGGCACTGAGCATAGAAAGAGGAAGCTGACCTTCCTGGCAGGCAGGACCCTGATGCTTTCAGCGTGGAAACATTACTCTACATAAGATATTTGATGAAAAAAATGTGTGACAGGGAACACACTTACTACAGACCTTTGGAGAAGTTTATCAAGAAAACGCACATGGTATTTTAATGGATGTGGGGACAGCTTCGACCACCACCCACGGTCAAGAGAAAGACGAAGACGACATCCGCAGACAACGGTGCTGCCCGAGCTGGTCACCAGAGTGAAGCGGCGTGAGCAGGACGTACAGAGAAAGGGATTCGGAAATCACTCGGGGGCCGCCGGGACTGAAAGCGGGGTGAGTCGTGGCTGCACCCCTGCTCTGTTTTGGGTTCATTTCTGCACTGAGAGGACACCCGGGGGAAGGGTAGGCACAGGGTCGGGCAGGTGCCCAGAGATGTCTGACGTCCCTGGCGGGAGGGAGCGCACACAACCGACGCCCTCTGAGCAGCAGGTGCAAAGACCAGTGTCCCCCAGGATGGCAGGGTGGGGCACCAGATCGCATCTCGGTTTTAGGATCTATTTCCAGATGCAGCAAATCCTGACAGGTGCTCCTTCGGTGTCTTCCCCGCAGACGGTGTCCTGCTGACTCCAGACCCACCACTGTGACCTGTTTGTCCACACCACAGGCCGGAGGGACCGTCTCGACGTGTTACCTGCTAAAGCGATTGCTTGTCACCCAAAAAGCAGACACGGAAGGCGAGCAATGGGGCAGAAAGGAGCCAGCATTATTCAGGGGGGGATCACCCAGGAGATGGGCACCGGTGTCCTGAAGTGATCACCCAGGATCGGGCAAAGTCGTTGTAAGGAGAGGAGGAGGGATCCTGCCTGCAGGGATGCAGAGGGCATGCAAGGTCACCCGCCGCCTGCTTTGTTCTCTGGCTGCCTTGGCTGCCCCGGGAAGGGGCGGCTGGTTCTGCATCAGCATCTGCATCAGCGTCTGCATCAGCAGGTAAAGTTTGTTCACAGGCTGTGTCTACGAGCAAGACGCAGGTGGGCTTACGTGATCGCTCGGGACACGGGCCCGGCCTTCTGCAGGCTCGGGCTGACGTCTGCAAAAACGGCCCAGTGGGCTCCTTACGCAGACTTTCCCCCTGAAATCGCGTGAAGAAGGGGACACACACCTGGTCATCACAGCCTCTTCTCGGCCCGTGAGAGCGGCCGTAGCCGGAGCGACATGTCAAGAAAAGCAGAAGCAAAAATCCAGATACCCTGGAAAGAAAGAGCTGTGACTTCAGACGATATGCTGCGTAGGTGGAAGAAAGTCCAAATCGGAATGAAGCGCATTTTACCAGGATGCTGGATGCAAGCCTCAACATATAAAAGGAAGTACGTTTTTGCATACCAGGCACAAAGAAATAGAAAACAAAATTTTAAGTGATATTTTTTACAATTAGCGTCAAACAAAATCAAATGCCTCGAAACAAATCCACACAGAATCGCACAGAACTTTCACATCAGCTCTGCAGAAAGCAGAGTCTGTGAAACGTTTGCCGCTAATCTGTGTGGGGGCACTTTCATGGCGAGTCTGATGTGCCCGGTCGTTGGTGCTTTATTTTACAAACACGCCGCGTTAGAAAGGGGGACAAAACAAGGCGAGAAGCGAGGGTTTGGTCACAGATGGTTCGAGAAGCCTGGCTGCACGTTAGATGGAGATCGTTTTGGAGAAAAATGGAAGAGGAACGTAAACCGAGTGTCCCTGTGTGTCCCGGACGACTCGATCGCAGGAGCACGAGAATCGCTCTGAAGAACCGGACTGTCCCTGGAGCCCGTGCCGGAGGCGCGTGTCCGCGCAGACCGGGCGCCGATCTGAAGCCGGTGGCGAAGGCGCAGGGCGCGGAGGCAGGCGCAGCGCTGGGCCCCTCCCGGAGCCCCCGCGGAGGCCCACGAAGCTGCGGCCCTGTGGCCGCGTGTGGGCGTGAGCAGCGCCGCCGGCGAGGCCGGGAGGCTCCGCAAGCAAGAGCTCAGTCCCGCATCACCGGCGAAATCAAGAAGCCGAGAGGCAAACTCCGGCAGGCAGCACGTGAAGCCGCGTGACCCACGCGTCCCACGGCCTCGTCGGGAGCAGAGCTGGACAGACGGACACTGTCAGGGAAAACGGCTCGAAATCAAACGGGCACAGACTCGAGAAGACTCAAGCTCACCCTCCGCAGGGCCGGGCCACGTGAAGACCCAACGCGCCCGCTGCGTCGGAGCGACGCAGACGAAAGCCTCGCGACCCAGCGCATCTCCAGACCCCACGCAGACGAGGCGCCGGGGGCCAGGACGCAGCCGCACGGGACCACACAGCAGGGGACACGTCCACCTCCACGGACACACAGGGATGCGACGCTGCTTCAACTGCGCAAAGACAGCCAGCTCGCGCGCTGCAGCGCGGTTCCCCGAACTCAAAGGAAAAGCGGGAGACCCGGGCTCGAGGTCGGTGCTTCTTGACCTGGGTGACAGTGCCGGGAAGAGGGCGGGCTGAGGGCTGCGGCCACGTTCTGTGTCCGGCTCAGAGGAGCGGGAAACTTCCACAAGGAGCTGACCTTCCTTGTGAGCCCTGCATAGGACTTAAACAGTTGCGAATTAAAAAAATGACTGGGCGCCCTTCTCTGAACGGTAGTAAGTGTGAAAAGAAACAAAGACCAGAAACGCCTGCAAACAGAGATGTATTCTCAGGAGAGGCATCGTCACAGCAAGGGTGAGAGGAGAACCTGCGATGGATACTTCATAAGAGGGCCCATCCCTCTGCCTCTGGCCACGGCTCCCTGTCCCTCCGCCCGCTCTTCTCCAGCCCGCACCTGGGCTCTTCCAGGTTCACACCTGGGGTCTCACCACGCACCCTGCTTCCCGGGCCTTGTCAGTCTTCCGGTGAAGTCTCTGCTTCCAGCACTCATCCTACCACACCTTTAAGCTCAGGAACGGCTCCCACAGAGTCTGTCTGTCTCCCTTGTCCGTCTGGTGGGTTAAACACAGCACATGCAAATCCAAACATGTCACTGTCCCTCATGAGATCCTGCCCTCTCCCATCCTTTCTCATTCAGGAAGTTCCCTCCATCACGGACCCACCTGCTGAGGCCAAACCTTGTAACCACCCCTCGCCCTCCCTGCCTGCCCGCTGCATGTCTAATCCAGCCCATGCGTCTGTCTCACCATGTCTCACTGTCCGGGCTGACTGCCTCCCTCTCGGCCTCCACCCCACAGTCTGTTCCCAACAAGTGCAAATATGTCCTCTTCCTCCAGGCTGTGGCCTCGTCGGGGCACCCAGGGGTTCAGAGCCAAGCCTGAGCCCACCTGCTGCCAGGCGCTCCGGGGGTCTGTTTCTCCGTCACCGAGCTGGTTTTAATGATCGAAACATGGCAATTTATTTTGGATAGGTCGCAATACCAATGTGTCCATCTTAACCACGAAAATACAACTTAAGTTGAACAATAGGTCTCAAGATCAAGATCGATGATTTAATCATCGAATGGAGGCAAAAGTATCCATCAAACACACAGGCTTCGCGTCCAGGAGGCCTGGCTGAGCAAGTCGGGCTCGGCGGCTCCGGGGGGCACAGGCTGGGACGCCTCCCGGGCCTCCCGGGAGATGGGCTGTCATGACGGGAGGACGCAGGGTGCAGACCTCCCCTCCGGACGGGGCGGAGGCAGAGGCGGACGGAGACAGTCTGCCATCAGTGAAAGACCAAGGTACCGGCGAAAAAGGCCTGTCTTGGGAAAAATAATTCATTCACATCATTTCAAAATAATCAAATGAGGACCGGGGACAATGAAGGACACAAGTGACAATAAAACCCGGGGCCTAGAAAGACGCTCTCATGGACGGAAACCACCACCTAACAGAGCTTACGATTCATGCAGGACACCAGGGAGCGATGTTATTTTGTCTGACTGCATTTTAAAGAAAGACAGAGCTTCGTTTTTCAGATTCGTTTTATCCTATGGGATGTTTATTTGAAATATTGAACCCAATTAATTTTTCTAATAGTGATATAAAGACTCGCAGAGCAAACATGTTAGTTTGTTTTAAAATATTTTATATTTATGCTCTATCATCTAGCTCTGATATTCTTAAATTAATTCTCTTTTATTATTTTTAGCTTAAATATGCTGAAGAAACAAGGTATCATAACACTCTGCAGAGCGGCTCTTCTGTCGCTGCTCCATCGAGTCCAGTGCGCCCGTCCCCGTCCGTCCTCCCTGACCACTGACTGGCTTTTCTGGACCAAATGTCTATGTGTGTTTGCTCTAGTTCATGTTTCTCTGCCAACCGCAGAGGCGCGATCTCGCGTGTTGTCCGTCTTTCTCCTGAAAGAATTTCAGACTTCACGGAGGATGTCTGCACTCAGCCCCACGTAAGTGCGAGCTCTACTCCAGGAAGGTGACATCGTGCAGCCCCAGCGTCCCCCCGCCGGCAGACACCTGCACCTTCGGGGGCACCTCCGCCATCTAGCCGTCAGGGTCGTATAACAGAATAGTCCCTGCACAGCACAGCTCGCTGACACCAGTCACTAAGTGAACGAGCCCGGGGGATGGGGACAGGGACCTGGGGAGAACCCCAAGTCCTGCGCACAGACAAGCGGTGCCCCTGCCAGAGGGAACCCCCGAACGGTGATCCGAGAAGCAACTCGCAGGCTGTTTTAGACACTTGGGGAGCAGTCGCTGCACATTGAAGGAGGCCTCCCTTCCAGAAAACTGGGCCTCCAGCAGAATCAGCTGGGACGCAGACCACAACCAAATGCACTCACTTTTTTTTGGCTTTTGAAATAATGCATTTTTATTTATTTTTATTTTTATTTTTTAATTTCTATTACAGTCATTATTCTACACATTAGAATAATTTCCTATGTAGAAGTTCCCCATCTCTCAGACACATGTCCTCACACCCCGCCCTCCACCACGTCACCAGGTGTCCTTCCTCACTGTCCAGTGGGCTCCCCGCCATGTGCCCCCACCCGCCCCGTTCCCTGCTGGTCACCTCAGCTCTGTTGCAGATGTTCCAGGATTGGTTGTGCTTCCTCTGTCCCTTTGTTTTGTCTGCTCACGTTCCACCTGTGAGTGAGTCATCTGGTCTCTCTCTTCTTCTGACTTGTTTCACTGAGCATCATCCCTCTAGTTCCCTCCATGTGGATTCACATGACAGGGCTTCCTCTCTGCTCAGGGCTGTGCAGTGTCCACTGTGCATGTGGACCACGTCTTCTCTATCCATCACCTGACGTTGGGCACTTAGGTCGTTTCCTGTTGTTAGTTATTGCGAACAGGGCTGCAGTAAACATGGGGGTGCACATGTCTCTGCGGATGGTGGGGGGGGGCGTCTGTATCTTTTGGGAAGGTGTCCAGACGTGGGATGGAGGGATCATAGGGGTGTCCACCTTCAGTTTTCTGAGGACCCCGAACTGAAGCGTACTCACTTCTGAAACGCTTGGACGTGCCTGCTGCGTGACGGAACCATCCGTGTGGGGAGAGAAAGGATGTCACCACAGCTCTCACCCGTGAGCGCCAACCCACTTGGCGCACGTTCCTCGGAGAACACAGTGAGGCCAAGAATTCACTCTCCAGCCAAACTCCCCATCACAGCCGAAGCCAGAACACCCGCTTTCAACGCACAGCACGTGGCCACTCGACACAAAGCAGAGAGTCGCAGATGCGAGGACAAAAGTCCCTTGGTATGAACCGTACGCAGTCGATCAAGATAATGGAGAAAATAAAACAACCGCTTCTCTGCCTGGATCCAAACACACGCTGCCGCGACCACTCGGGGGCAGGGGATTCAGAGAAAGGACACCTCTTTGCAGAAATAGCAGTATAAACCCTTCCTAGAACCAACACAAGGCTATGAGCCGGTTTTATATCATCTTAACGATATTGAAAGTCATAAGAACAGTGCAATTCATAAAATCAAGTAACCGCTTTTCTTCCAAAGTCACCAGAAAAGACTGAGTCACCCTAAAAACCTATGAACAATATGTGGAGTTCAAACCATGAAATAAGCCACCTTCCACCTTCAGCTGCTGGAAAACCACCCTATGAGGCAAACCATATAAATAAGAGTTTCACGGGAAAGGACATGAAAAAAATCAACTAATCCATTAATTGGCACACACCTGATTAATCATGAGAGGCATAGTGATTAAAATTAAAATATGTATTTCAAGCTCAAAGATTGACAGCATTTTTAATTTGACATTTCTCGACAGAAATGTGAAACGGTAGGGTTGATTTAATGCTGCTTATTCCAAACACTTGGTGGTGAAAATAGCGGGGCTTTGTCCTGTAAAAACCTTCGCAGCCTCTGGCCGGTCACGGTCACACCACACACCACGCCTAATGACCCCCCGGGACCAAGAAGGAAATAGTCAGAAAAGCACATGTGGATGCCCCCGCCGGACGCCGGACGCCGGAGCAGGCAGGATATTCCCAGCTGCATTGTTGGCAGCAGCAGAGAACTTGGACACAGCCCAGATGCCACCGAGGATGGATAACCCCGGGGCGCTAAGAGGATTCTAAACCGTGTAACAGGGACGCTGCTAAACCAGTTACGTCCGTCAGCCTGGAGGTCGCTCGACCTTCACAGCCCAGCAGCAGCAGCGCCCGCGAAGACTGCGGGGGGACGGGCCATCTGCGCAGAGGGGAGCCATCGATTTTCAGGACGGAGATTTTCGGGACGATGGCTAAAATGAGAAAGGAGATCGACAGGCTGGCCAAACAAAATCCAGTCAGCTGGTGCCTGGAGGGGGCTGGCTGGAACAGGGAACCCACCCCGTCCCGTTCTGCCTCCTGCAGGCGGAGGACGCACAGGGGCCAGGGTGTGACAGCCACGCACGGAACATGGTGCTGGGCCAACATCCTGAGTTAACTGTGGACAGACAACATTTCATAAAACTCTGCTAAAACCAGGAGCATAAAAGTGTATAAGGACAAACCCAAATAAACGTGTGCAATTCTGTGCAAAAGAGTGTAAAGGACTTCACCCTGAAAAGTCTTCAGACATACGACCCGTCATGGTGCTGGGGAGACAGCCTGGGACATCGGTCAGGACTTTCCTCAGCGGGGCGCAAGTTTCCTGTAACCTCGACAGCGTCCTCTGTCCCGACGATGACAGCAGACATAGCTATCTCTCCGCGTGTGCGTCTGTGACCAACCGAGTCTGCTCGCGCACATACAGCCACGTTAAGAACATCTGGCAAAACTACCCAAGAGAGACGTGGAAAAAAGGAAGGAGTCAGAATTTGCACTGCTCACCCGCTGTCACGAAGCGAAGTACACTCATTAAAACAATGCATTGCTGGAACCTAAATAGATCAATCAATCAGATGAGAGAAACGGAGCCAAAGGCATGCAGGAAACGAATATGCACTAAAGACATCATTTTT
>RJWH01005897.1:23456-65933 GCA_004363575.1 Solenodon paradoxus
GATGGAGGGAAAGGGAGGGGGAGGGACAGAGGAGGGCGCAGCAGGGAGGTGGACCAGGCAGGGGGAGCGGGGAGGGGGGGATGGAGGGAGGGAGCTGGAGGGAGACAGAGGAGGGCGGGAGGGGAAGGAAGCCGGCAGGTACTCTGCAGTGTTGGCAGGCTGCCCAGCCCTGAGCAGGTGGGCACAGTCCTCCTCCTGCTCCTCCTGCTCAGACAGTGATGCCAGAGGCTCGCACAGGCCCCTCCTGGAGTCCCCTAATCTGGGTGGGAGGACCCCGCGGTGCCATGAGGTTCGGGCCGCGCACCCCACCCCACGCGGAGAAGGCGGTGCAGCCCGCAGAGGCGCAGCCAGGCCTCGGAGGCCGCGTCCCACCCAGCCAGCCGCCTGCACAGAGCAGCGGGCACAGGGCTCTGCCGCCGCCCGCCTGCAGGGCCCCGGGCGTCTGCGTCTGGCCGAGCACAGCGTGGAAAAGGCACAGGGCGCGTGCGAAGGAGGCGGAGAGCTCCTAAGTCACTGGCACACACCGGACTTGCTCCGCTAATGCTTTGAATGCTGCAGACGGTGGAAGCCCAGCGGCCCGAGCTCCTGAACGGGTCGGATCTGTCCTCACAGCAGCGTGGACGGCCCGAGGGACCGGCGCTCACCGGAGACGGCAGAGAGACGACGTCACACGCTATCACTTGTATGTGGAATATAGAGAAACCAGGCAAACGACTGAACGGAATCAAGCAAAACTAGACTTTTAGTCCATAAAAGCAAATCAGCGGATGCGGGAAAGGGGACGAGTGAATTGAGTGGAGGGGACTGATCGTGAAGGACACAGACTGCTGGTGGGGGCTTGTCGTGGTCCCCATGGGGCAGACTCACCTTAGTACCTGCAGGTGTGGGTTTCCTGAGGGGCAGACTCACCTTAGTACCTGTGGGTGCTGGTTCCCTGCGGGGCAGGCTCACCTTAATACCTGCATGTGTGTGTTCCCCGCGGGGCGGACTCACCTTAATACCTGCAGGTGTGGGTTTCCTGCCGGGAGGACTCACCTTAATACCTGCATGTGTGTGTTCCCCGCGGGGCGGACTCACCTTAATACCTGCAGGTGTGGGTTTCCTGCCGGGAGGACTCACCTTAATACCTGCATGTGTGTGTTCCCCGCGGGGCGGACTCACCTTAATACCTGCAGGTGTGGGTTTCCTGCGGGGAGGACTCACCTGAATACCTGCAGGTGTGGGTTTCCTGCGGGGAGGACTCACCTTAATACCTGCGGGTGCTGGTTCCCTGCTGGCCAGATTCACCTTAATACCTGCGGGTGCTGGTTCCCTGCCGGCCAAACTCACCTTAATACCTGTGGGTGCTGGTTCCCTGCCGGTCGGACTCACCTTAATACCTGCAGGTCTGGTTCCCTGTGGGGCAAACTCACCTTAATACTGCAGGTGTGGGTGCCCCACGGAGGTGAACTTAATGCATTGTTCACACATCTCAGTTTACCGTGATGCACACCTGAATCCTGTATTTAGTTCTGACGCACTGTTCTTTCACTGAAGTTAATTTTGAAATGTACCTGTGAATGGTGTCTGCATATAGGCACATTCACTCAGGGACGACACCGTCCCGCTGTCAGCTGGACGATGAAAATTAGAGAGACAACCTGACCTCACTTTGAACTAACCAGATGGGAAAAGCAAAAAACCAAAACCCACTGAAAGTCCGCGCCGGCGTCTCGTACCTTGGCCAGGTGTGCGCCAGGTGTGCGCATCGGGGGGTGAGTGCCCACTCGGCGTGGGCAGCGCTTCCAAAGCTGTCGGGGCCTCGCCGTTGGTTGCAGCAGGGTGGCTACCAGACCATGTTCCCCAGACATTCTCCACACGCAGGGGACGTGTGGTCGGGGACCTTCCCGCAGCGCAGAGGACAGCAGCCGGACTTGGAAATAAAGCCACTCCCGCAGGCGGAGGGGCTGGTGAAGCGACCACCCTACTCCTCTACCCGCTGTGAGCCGCAGGTGGGAGAAGAGGGCACCTGGTCCTGGAGTGGACGCCAGCCTTTGGGACCAGGGGCGGCCTGGTCCACTTGCCCCCACGAGGAAGCCCTGGGCTGGGGACCCTGGAGCATCCAGGGGAGAGGCGCACCCAGAGCACAGCAGGGCCAGGCCTGGGGACCAGGGCCCGTCGCCCCCGGGCTCAGGGGGGAGCAGAAAGCAGGGCAGTTTCCCAGAGGCGGGCAGAGCCGCCTGTCAGAGGGGAAGAGGCCGCTGGCAGGGAGGGCAGTGACCGGTGTGAGTACAGCTCCCGGCGTCACTCACCAGCTGGGCCAGAGCATGGGAGGAGGTGAGTGGACATCTGGTCCAGCCTGCGAGGCCTCCCAGGGGCCGGGCTCCCGCTTCTGGGCCTCTGGTGGTGAGTGAGGTCAGAGAAGCCGGGTGCCCAGTGCCCAGGGTACAGAAGACATGATGCTTCAGCTGCGGAGTCTGAGGTGCCCAAATGCGCCCTCCACACTCATTGTGAGGGGAGCGGGCCCTCCCCCGGGCCTGTGCCCCAAACGGGGAAGGAGCGCGAGCTGGCAGGGGCCTGTGCTGTGTCCGCACGCACGCAAGGAGACGGTCACTCCAGAGGCAGAGGCCAGGCAGGCTGCGGCCCTGCCCGACGAGCGCTCAGCAGGCGTGAGGCCGGGGAAGCTCGTGGCCGCCTGCCGTGTCCTAGCCGGGGAGCTCAGGCCCGTCCAGCGGGCAGGCGCCCCCTTCCCGCCCCCGCTCCGCTCTGGCAGACGGAGCAGTGGGCACACAGGCGCTCCCTGAGTGCCCCCGGTAAGCATCTGCCAGGGCCGCCTCCTGGACGGTGGTGCCCATCTGTCCCCCGATGGCCTGGGCTCCTGACAGGGCATTGTTCACTCGGGCATGTCCGAGGTGACTTGTTTTCGGGCTGGACACGTGTGCTCCCAGGACGGGGTCCGGCAGCCGCCGGCAGGGCCTGGGCTGAAGGGCTTGCCTGGGAGGCCACGGTGGCGCAGCCGTGCCCGGCGCTCACTGTCCCTTTGCTGGCTGAGCCCCAGCGCCCAGGAGAAGGCCCTCCAGCCCTGGGGGGGCAGCGGGTGCGCTTCGGAACATGCACGGAGGCTGCCTGGCCGGGGAGGGGCTGCGACACCGTGTGCCCGCCCGTGCTGCTCTGAGGTGGGTCCAGGCATTGCCGAGAGGTGTCCCTGCCAGGCCCAGCGCCGCGCAGCTGCCGCCCTCACAGATGACCACGCCGGGGAGATGGACGGTCTGCTCCCCATGCACCTGGGACCTCGGACACCCCGAGCTCTGGCTCCCCTGTGCTGGCCGCGGCAGAGGCGACCCTCGTGGCAGCACCTCCAGCCCGCCCTCACCGAAGGGGACGCCGCCCCGGCGCCAGTCAGGGCTGAGTCCCCAAACACAGCAGCAGGTCCAGGGCAGCAGGAGCTGCCGGCCGACGCCTCTTCCAGCAGCGGGACCCCGCTTGTGGCCGGGGACATGGCACACGTCAAGAGCCCTGGACAAGTCCAGCTTCCTGGGCCACCTGGCCAAGCCGTGGGTGACCACGAGGACCGCACGCACATTCAGCGCTGTGCCACCTCTTTGCCAGCCGCCCTGGCAATTCATGCTTGTGCATTTCGGCCAAAGAGCAAAACGCAAAACAAGCAGACCCAGGTTCTGGAGGAGGCTGTTTAATCCTCCGTTGGAAGGAAGGCTGGGCTCCCTGGGCTCGGCCTGGACACTGGGATGGGCCGGGCTCTGCCAGGGCCAGGCAGGATTGTGCGATGGCCAGGAGGCTGCTGGGAGGATCGGGGAAGCGGCTCCCTCCTGTCCCCTGGCCCAGGGCTCAGCCCTCCGGGCCCCTCCAGGGCCCCCATCGTGAGGCCTTGGACGGGATGCCTGAGGGCAGCCCCACCCCGTTCCTACATGAGGTCACACACCAGGCAGAGAGCTCTGCCCCACCCGGGGAAGTGGACCCTGGCTGGGCATCAGCTGTCCGCACCTGGCAGTGTCCGGCATTCTTTGAGCCCACCGACTCCACGCTGACCCCACTGTGGGTGAAGGGAGGGACCGGTCCATCCCGGTGTGGACACGGAGTGCTCAGCTGTGTTTCAGAAGACAGCCCACCCGCAGGACAGGGCCCAGGAGCCTTCTGCAGAGGCATGTGCAGCAGTGTGTCACTAGCACCACTTTTATCCAGTGTTTCCCACTTGTCTGAGTGTGCTGGGTCACCTCTGTCACCCCGGCCTTCTGTGCTGGACACCGGCACTTGCAAACCCTTATTCCATTCTCCCCTCCTTTCTGTGTTGAAGAACTCTGGTATGTCTGCAGGGACAGTGACGTTCAAGATTCTGTAGCAGTAGAGACAGCAAGTGACATTTTCTGTCCAATGAGCTATCCAAGGTCTTATGAGGCTTCCTGGAAGATTTGGTTTCCTGACATGTACAATGACTTCCATGCCTTTTCTTCTTCTGTCCTGCTGCTGAGGACATAGGTGTGATCTCTGGAGCTATAGCAGCCATTTGTCAGCCATGAGGAAATAACCCAGATAATAACCATGGAGCCAGAGGCAGCAACTTGAACTTCTCAGTAAAGGAGAGTAATCAAACTCCCACTTTGTTTAAGCTACTGTTTAAGGAGATTGCTATCTACAGGTGAATTTAATTCCTAACTGGTACCCGAGAGATTTCACAACATGTGAACGGATGCTAGCTCAGTTCTCATCATTGAGAAGTGACAGGAACGCATGTTACACATGAGTTGGCAGCCAGAGGTGTCTCTGCCTATTCTGGGGTCACACTGCTCCAAAATAGCCAGGATTCACACTTCGCTTCACTGGCTCACCATGAACTAGCTGTGACGGAGGTCTGAATGCGGGCGTGTGGATGCTAGACAAGATTAAAGTGTCCCCAAGGTGCCTCCCGCGGTGGGGCACACGGGTGTGGAGGAGGGGTCTGGAGAGAGGAAGGGCAGTGACGCACACATCCCCCTTCTGCATAACTCTGGGTGTGGCTCCCCAGCACCCGGCCACTGGCTTCCTCAGGACCAGGCCCGTCGCCCGGGTCTCATGGCTCCAATCACTATTCCTCCCTCATCAGAGAGCTGTGCCCTTGCAGACTCCAGTCAACGGGGTGTCTGCTTTGGTATCAGGTGACCCTGGTGACACTGATGGTGACCCAGCTCCCCAAGACAGGCGCTCGAGTTTTGATCCCTTCATGTCTCCGTGATGCCAGGATCCCTGGAAGAATAAGGACAGGGTGTCAGACGCTGAACAGGTAAAGCAGGTCGCTGCCCTGGACCGGCCCCGACTCCCAGCTCCTGCCTCTTGTCCCCTCTCAGGTCCCCGGCTTCAGCCTGCGTGACACTCTGGGGTCTGTGGCCACCACCAGTCTCTGCTGGTGCTCCTGCGTCCCCCCAGGACCCTCTCGCCACCTGTTACTCTGCCCCCGTCCATGCACTGACCCCTCCCTGTCCAGCAGAGGTGGCGCTCACAGCCCCTTAGCGCCAGGCCCATGGTGACTGAAGTGATGTCTGGGGCGTGTCTGTGTCCCCAAGGCCCTCTGCACCCCCACTCTGTGACAGGGCAGTGGCCGAGCACGGCCACCCTCCCTTGTCGGGATACCGCTCTGTCTGGCACCTCCCACAAAGGTCCAGCAGCCGTCAGGCGTGGGCTGTCCCTGACGAGGGGTCCGCGGGGACACGTGAGGCTCTGCAGAGCCGCCCTCACCCCGACGCCCCCGGGGTCGCCCCTGCACCTGAGGGAACCCGTCCCGCCTCTCCATCTCCTCTCAGAGTCTCTGAGTCCTGGGCACATGCCCAGTGTTCACACTGGGGGCCAGGGGGGACAAAGGCCTGGCCGGAGCCAGGACGACCCCCGTGGAGGTTGTGCCCCACAAGCATCCAGGAGATTCCAGGGCGCCATCCAGATCCCACCTCCAACTCAGGAGCCACGAGCACCTGCAGTTTCACTCAGATCCGCGAGGATGAACGCGAACTCGGAAATCTCCACGGCCCTGGCCCCGGGCTCAGGCGGAGCTGAGCAGAGGGTCAGGTGGAGAACGGGCCATCAGCCCGCCGCCCCTCCAGGCCTGGAGTCAGGGAGCCCGTCCGGCCCTTCCGTGTCCCGGCACCGTTCATACGGGACCCGGTGCCAGCACCTGTGGGTGCATCTCCAGCGGCACCCAGCACCCAGGCCCGGCCCGGTCCTCAGTCGGGCGTCTGGGGCCCCTGGCGCAGCGTCCTGGGAGCCACCAGCTGCTTGAGGTGCCCCCGGCTTGCGCTGGGCCTAGTGCTCCCGGGACGCTGTGGGGACGCTCTCGTATGGCCGTGTCTGCTCA
This sequence comes from Solenodon paradoxus, assembly GCA_004363575.1. Classification (NCBI taxonomy): domain Eukaryota; kingdom Metazoa; phylum Chordata; class Mammalia; order Eulipotyphla; family Solenodontidae; genus Solenodon; species Solenodon paradoxus. The sequence continues at coordinate 29,773 of RJWH01005897.1, forward strand.
GTAAGCTGAGTCTCAGACAGCGGGATCGATGTGCTCCCGGGACACTCACAGCGGGCCTGGCCCTGGCCCTGGCCCTGCCCCGTCCCCACCCATTGCCCATCCCCATCCTCGTCCTCGCCTGCACCAAGCCCATCCTGGAGCCCCTGACGCTGACCCAGTTTCTAGAGCGAGACTCGGGAACCAGGCTCCCAGCGGGGTGTCGGCCCTGCCCGCCCGCCCCGCCCGCCCCGCTCCTCTGCCAGGGCTCATATTCACCCCTGGAAAGCACACTTACCTTTGCTGAGACCGACATTTATTTTATCTGTTATTTCTTCTCCTGACGCATGAAATTGCACCCTTCAGGAAGGCAGCACAAAATGTTCCAAAAATTAGTAAAAATGCATAAAGCAGATGAAAGATGTTAGGCTTCTTTTATCTCCTGAAATATGAATTTAAATCCTTTTACTTTATGATCCCGGGAGAAAAAATTAAATAAAGAGAAAGCATATATAAGCACGAGTACACAGACGCACATACATCAGTCTCTTACTTCTTCACATCTAGAGACAAACGTCCCTGACACGGAACCGCGATGCTGTTTTCTGGACGGTGGGGCATCCACTATCCCCCGGGGCCCGTCCCCCGACGGCACCACCACATGCAAGGGTCTGGGGGCCCAGACAGACCTGCTCCCTCCGGCCTGGGACTCCCCTGACCCCTATGCCTGGGTCTGTCCCACCTGGGGGTCCGTCCCACCTGGGTGTCCGTCCCTGTGGAATCAGACGGCCATCCAGCAGGGAACACACAGGAAGAGTATGGCCCTTGTCACATACGTCCACGATGCCACTGGCCCTCATGTCCATGAAATACCGAGGGACTCAATGCTGACCCTGGTGAAAGCGGGCGAGGGTCGCAGCAAGGCCCACGAGCACAGGGGGCAGGTGTCCCGAGCGTGGGCCTGGCCCAGGCACGTCAGGTCGGCATGAGGACCCTGAGCAGGAAGGAGGGGTCTGCAGGGAATGGGCACAGAGGGACACGATCACCCCGGGGTGCGAGGGACTGAACACATGTCCCCTCAAAACACCACCAGTAATGTACAGGAGGTTGTGACTGGGGTGATGCAGTCAGGAGGGTGGGCCTTCCTACAAAGAGGTGGCTCTTGGCATGTGAGGACACGGGGAGGACACAGGGAGGGTGTCAGCAGCAGGAAGGACAGCGCTCACCAGGCCCGGTGTCCCAGCACCTGGCCCTCCCTCCAGCCACCAGTTTCACGGGCGGTGAGGGCCAGCGCTTGAGCTCCTGTAAGAGCCGTGGCCAGTGCCCGTGGGAGGGCCCCTGCAGGGTCCAGTTTGGAGAGGGGCCTAGATGCCGTGGGGACCAGGGGATGGGGTCCTGAAGGTCCCCCCAGGAAGAGACGCAAGCCCGGAAGAGAGACGGCGCCCCCGGAGGCCCAGCGCGGTTTTAAGCACAGCTGCTGGGCAGATCAGCGGGTGTGGAAGCCCTGGGAAGGGGAAGCGAACAGGTGGGTGACCTCTGCAGAAGGGCGCGCAGGGGAGGGAGCCTCAGCATGGACAGGCCCGGGGTGGGGAGGACGCGCGGAGCTGGACAAGCCGTGGTCAGCTTCCCCGGAGCCCGCGTGCCCGGCTCCCTGAGCCACGAGGCTGGAGCAGAATCTCTGTCAAGATGTCACTTGAGCCCAGAGGACAGGAAGGCGGGGCAGCCGGGTGCTTCCTGGAAAGGAGCAGACGATGAGGGGTGCCTCACGCTGACCTCCCACAAGGCGTCCCCGCGGAGACCCAAGCACAGGGTGGAGGGATGTGGGCTCTGGACGTGGTCTCTGGGTGTGACACAGCCCCGAAGGACAGAGGGGTCACTGGCTCTGCCGACCCAGCCCCTTCCTAGAGGACACCTCATCGTGGCCTCCTGGGACTGACTGTCAAGCCAAGGGCGTCCCCTCACCCTCATGGGTCTCCGTCCAAGGGAGGGGGACCCGTCACCACCAGCCCTCTCCGTCCCGTGTGCGGGTGGTGAAGCAGACTCCCCCGGCCCCGCCGTCACCCCCCGGTCCCCGCCGTCACCCCCCGGCCCCGCCGTCACCCCCCCGGCCCCGCCGTCACCCCCCGGCCCCGCCGTCACCCCCCGGTCCCCGCCGTCACCCCGTCTCTGGGTGTGCAGAGGGGCCGGCAGCTGACATGGGGATCCGGAGACCGTGCGGGGGCTGCAGTGCTCCGCAGCCTGGCGGTGGCCGCAGCGTTAATGGAGGTGCAGACGCCACACTTGAACTTGAACTTCGTTTCCGAGCCTGGGCTTGCACGGCGCCCCAGAGACTGCGGGCTTGCTGGTCGCGGGCTCCCTGAACAAGCGGCAGTTTCCTACGTCTGCTGTCTGGCGTCCTCGTGACTCCTCCGGTGCGCCGGCTCCACTCTGCCAGGCGAGGCACCGGCCACTGACTGTGGGTTCTGAGGAGGCCGCGGAGGGTCAACGCGGGACGACCCCAGGGCCCCCGGACGACCCCCAGAGCTCGGCCGCCAGCCCGCCTAACCCAGCCCAAGCACCCCGGGCACTTCTGCAGCCTGGACGCCGCAACACGGCCTCCCTCGGGGGTGTGGACCAGAAGGTGGGCACTTCAGGGCGAGTTCTCCGGGCCCCAGTCGTGAATGCAGGACTCTCCCGGCACAGGCCGTCTGAGGACACGAGGATCCTGTCCGAGGACCCTGTCCCGCCCCTGGGAGGAGCTCTGCCCGTCCTCCGGGGGACGCACAGCGGTGGGACCCTCCCTACGAGACGAGACCATGTGTGAGTGCCCGGGAAACGCTGGGAACCCGAGTCCCACTTGTCTCGAGCCAGAGTGGGTTTGATGAATGGTGCTAACAATATGCAGAATTCCCTGCATGAGTCGGAAGGCTTATGCTTGAAATATTGGTTTTTATCTTATTTGAAAATAATTATACAGATAAATATTAATCTCAGATGACAAAGAAGGCAAGCAGCGCAAAGCATACCAATGAGACAAGAGCATGTGTGACACGTGGCAGACGTGGCTCGTGTCACAGACTCACGCGTGGCCCCGCATTTCAGCACACAGCCCGGCCTCGGGGCTGCTCCTGACCCAGACGGCCATGGGCGCGGGGCCCCTTTGTCTCAAGGGCCGTCTGAGCCCCGGGCTGCTCCGAGCTTGGAATCCTGTCTTTGCAGAAGATGCAGATGAGCAAAACTCAACGGTAGCCCCCGAGTCACTTGCGAGCACAGGGACAGTGGGTGCCCGGACAGGTGGCGGGCAGGGCGAGGGTGAGGGAGGGCTGACAGCGCCCAGGTGGGTCCCCGCCGCCCGCATGTGCGCAGACCGTGGACCAGGCCCCACAGGTGGGGCCTCCGGCCTGAGGCACTGACTTCCCCCAGCTCTGGAGTGGGGGTCCCAGATCCTGGTGTCAGGAGGGACGGTCAGGGGAGACGGGACTTGGGTCGCACACAGCTGTGTCCTTGGCCTGTCCTCACGGGGTCTTTCCTTGGTGCATGTGGAGAGAGACCGGGGCGAGAGAGGAGATGGGGGACAGGAGGGAAACAGACACGAGGGGGGGCATCCACCCTCTGGGGTCTCTTCCCTTAAAGACACAACACTCTGGGTGAGACCCCACCCTATGACCTGAGACCTCAGTCGCCGGGGTCATTTGGAAGAGGCCCCGCCCCCATCACAGGGGCTGGCAGGGATCTGGGGAGCCAGCAGGGATCTGGGGAGCACTCACTTCAGTCTGTTCCACCGCCCCGGCCGGGAGGGGAAGACGGGACCTCCTGAGCAGCCGGCTCTCCCGGCAAGAGCCCGGGCCGCGGGCAGAGGGCCAGCCTCGGAGGGTCCAGGATATGACGTTCTGAGCGCGTGTGCACGAGTGAGCGTGTGCGTGCTGTGTGAATCTGGGGGGACGAGGGTTGGCCAGGGGCCAGTCCAGGGCTGGGCGCCACACGTGGGCAGAGCAGAGGAGAAAGGGAGCCCGTCATTGGGCGGGACTGGGCGTCTTCGTGAGGGTAGTGGTGCTGCAGCGATTCCTGAGAAGCAAGGGTTGAAGGTCGAAGGACACCTGCCTCATGATGGACATGGCGAGGTGGACACTGCGAGGAGTCACGGGAACCACGGGCAGGCAGGGCAGGTGCTGGGGCCAGGCCTGGGGTGGCGGCACCAGCCCTCGGGTAGTGTGCAGGCCCTTCAGCAAGGGGTGGACGTGGTCTCATCTCTGGCGTCCGCGCCCAGCACAGGCACGGACCCCTTCCCTCCTCCGACTTCCTGGGAATCCCACTTGTGATCATTAGGAGGAGTCCCCAAAATCTCTCCATGACTCACATACCCTGTGGCTCAGGGCCTAAGCCAGGGGAGCAGTCCACACACAGCCCCTATTCACAGGACCCCCATTCACAGCCTGGGATCCCCGTCCACAGGACCCCCGTTCACAGCCCAGGACCCCCGTGCACAGCCCAGGACTTCCATTCACAGCCCAGGACCCCCATTCGCAGCCCGGGACCCCTGTTTGCAGCCCGGGACCCCCATTCGCAGCCCGGGACCCCATCTGCAGCCCAGGACTCCCATTCATAGCCCAGGACCCCCATTCACAGCCCAGGACCCCCATCCGCAGCCCAGGACCCCCATTCATAGCCCATGCCAGGGATGGGGCTAGACAACTAAAGTGAACAACAAATTAAATAAAAATGCTTCTTCCTCCTCTGTCTTCCTGCTGCTGCCGCCTTCATCCCACCTGCTTCCTTCCTTCCTCCTAAAACCCCTCCTGAGGGTGAGCGGACAGCCGGCAGACCCTCTGGCCCCACGCCAGGCTCTCTCCTACCCGGCAGGTCAGTGTCCATGTGGGTCACGATCACAGCGCCACCTTCTCAGAGAGACAATCCTTTCCCTTCTCTCTGGCCACGGGGCTGCTCTGCCTGCGCCCTCTCCCTCGGACGTGATGGTCAGTTTGGTTGCTGGAGGAGGGCAGCGTCCTGGCGAGAAGGCCCGTGGCTCCTGGAAGATGGACCGCTCCTCCGGCTCCACTGTCACCTGCCACGCCGCTGCCCCGGCCACGCTGCAGGCAACGCTCTTCAGGGCGTGACCGAACGCGCGTCCTTCAGCAGCTGCACACCTGACTCAGTCCTCAGACCACGAAGCTCGGGGCCCGGGACCTGCCGTCTGGCGGTTCCGTGCACTGTGGGCACGTCTGCTGTGGCTTCACCATTTCTGTTCTGGAGCCGAGTGCCGTGTCCTCTGGTTCCGGGCACCCTGGACGGTGTCGCTGAGGGCCGAGGCCAGCCGTCCTCTGGACGAGCACCTGGGAGGGCCGCGGAGCCGTGTGCCCTGTGCTCACTCAGGACACGTCTCCCGTTCTCTGCGGGACACAGGCTCCTGGCATCCAGGGGAATCCTCCTCCCAGCTCCCGGGCGGACGGCCGCTCTTCCCGGGAGCGGGCAGCATTTATCCCGGGGCCACCCATCCTCACAGAGGCCCTTGCCGCACATCCACCCTTCGCTGGCCCTGCAGCAGAAATGCCGGGTGCAGCCAGCCGCCCAGGTGTGCTGAAGCTCCTGTGGTTTCAGTGTGACCGTGCCCTTCAAATGGCACTGGAAGCTCGGTCAGCACGCACAGCTCCACGTGTGGGAGGTTCCAGGCTGAGCACGCGCCACGCGCCCGAAGGGGGGACCCCGCAGCTTATCTCAGAGACGTCTCAGCCATGACCCCTTCCGAGTCTGTCGCCCCCCATCTGTCAGCAGCTCTCGGGCGGGGACCGTGGTGCCCAGGCCCGCGCCCCTCGGGGGACGGCTGCACCAGGCTGCACTCGGCCTGTGAGCCTCCCTGCTGCTGCGGCCTGCAGATGAGGCCTCCGGCGCGTCCTCACCCTGAGAGCCGACACCGGCGACACTAGTGGCACCTTGGGTTTCTCGGAGCCAAGTCCTGTCTGCCTGCAATCCCTGCATGACAAGGCGCTGTCTTGCGCACGGTGGGGCCGTGTAGAGGACAGACGCTGTTTTACAGCCGGACTGGTCATTTCTTAGCGCTGCTGGAACCAACCTGCCACCACATTTTCCTTCAGCAGGGACGAGCTGGAAAGCTCCTGAGAGGTGTGGACGAGTCCTGGTGGGATCTGAGACGACAGACCATCAACCTAGAGGGACCCTCGGATTTGGGGCTCTGGCCGGAGAACCGCCAGCGGCCACCTCTCGTCTCCTCTCCACCTCGCTGCTCAGACCTCCCCTGAGGGCCTGCTGGAGGCAGCTCCCTGGCCCACCGGGCACCCCGTGCCGCTGCCCATGCCGTGTGTCCATCGACATTCGGGCCTCCCTTGGGACCGACAGGCTGTCTCATGTCCGGTCTCGCTCAAAGGCCTGTGGACGGAGGGCATGACCTTCAGACATCACGTGTTTCTGGCACAGAGTGACGCCCACAACAGACCCCGTGTCTCACACCTAGGCTGACGGACGACCACGACACAGGTTACAGAAAGGGCCCGTTCTCGGCATCGTTTCTGTGAGCCCGGCACCAGGCCGAGAGGCCAGGGCGGGAGGAGAAAGTGGTGGGGGTGCCACCCGCCCGGGCCCGGAGCTCACGATGCGGCCCCCGTCTGGTCCTCAGACGTGGGGGGACAGCGGCCTCAGGCCCTTGCCACCTCCCCAGCCCCGAGCCCACATCAGGGCTGGGGCAGGCGGTCCCGGCTCCCAGAGAGCGTCCCGAGGAGGCTGGCCGCTGGGCGACCCGTGTGTCCGCAGCCCAAACCACGAGCAGGACGGCGGCCACATGGGAGCCACGCGGCCTCTTCTGAGCTCACCTGCTGCCTGCGGGGAATGCCCTGGAGATACGCCGCCACCTGTCCATCTCGATTTCCCATCTGTGAGCTCTCGGGGGAGACTCGGTGACGCCCTGTCTGCACACACGTACCAGAGCCGGGCCGGTCGCGCTGTCTCCTCTGTGCGCAGCCGTCTCGTCTCTGCAGCGCCTTCTACACCGCTCTCTGTCGCAAACGCTCTCGAGCTCCACCCGCACAGACCGCACACGAAGCCGCGTCGCAGGAGCCCCCGTTCTGCCCTGCAGCACACGTGCAGGACGCCTGGCGCGGCGGTCAGCTTCCGCCGGCTTTCGGCTGCGACCCGCGAGAACACCGGGAGGCCGCGTCGTACCTCAGACGGTGAGGAACCAATTCTGCTCTGAGTGTCGGAGATGCAGCTCCCTCGGTCCAGACGCTCGGACGCCCAGAGTCTCTGCCAGGGACGCCCAGACGACCAGTCCACGGGCAGGACCTCAGTGCACACTCAGGACAGAAATACCTGCATCCAGCCCGCGGGGGGCACGCCTGTCCTCCCCGCCGGTCAGCCAGGCAGCGTAGACACTTCCACGAGGTCTGATTGTAAGAGGAGTGGGGGGGATTCACGGCTGTCAGCACGGTGAACCCAGTGAGCGATCAGCACCACGACCGTTCTCACCCCACGAAATCCACGCACCCGTCCTTACAGGTTTCTTCAAGCACGAGCCACTCAGATTCCCAGCTGGAGACGGAGCCAAGAAGCGGCGTGTCGGAAACTGGGTCATGTGATCGCCTGTGTGTCTGTGTGCGTGTGTCTGCGTGTGTGCCCGCGTGTGTCTGCGTGTGTGCGTGTGTCCGCGTGTGTGCGTGTGTGTCCGCGTGTGTGTCCGCGTGTGTGCGTGTGTGCGCATGTCCGCGTGTGTGCGGTCTGTGACAGCGGGTCAGCAAGAGTCACGAGTCGTGATCCCTGCAGGAGTCCGGCCGCTGTTCTCAACTCTCAGCCTCTACTCCAGGGATGTCACTCGAAGGCACGTTCCTGGAGGGCCTGGGGGGCCTCACAGGCTCAAGACTTAAATATCACTCTCGAGTTTACAACGCCGTCTGGAAACGTTCGTCTCCCTGATGGTTCTCAAGACGTGTCCTTCCCGGAGCTCGCTCACAGAGCTCAGCGCGGGAGCTGAGTCCCAGAGGGCACGTCTTCATCTTCTCGGGGAAGCATCTGTGTTAAACGCGACCTGGCTCCTGTGGAGCTGTGTCTCGCGCTGGGACGGGCGCTGCGAGGACACGTCGGCCGGTGCTGCCGAGCCCCTGCGCCCGGGAGGCCTGCCACGCCCTCCTCTCGCCGCGCTTAGGAAGGGGCTCTGGCGGAATCTGAGTCACGCGGGCCGTCTCCCGCCCTCAGGGTGCTCCTCGCGGCTGGAAGTTGCCCCCACCTCCCTGTGAGCCCCTCGCACCCACTAGTCCTATTCCCGACGCCCATGTGAGCTCAGAAACTGTGGGACTGAACCCGGCAGAGACTGTAACATCCCAGGAGCTGACTCGCCAGTGAACCAAGTTACAGGACAGGCTCTTGGCCAAGGAGGCCGAGGGTGGCTGGTGGACGTCCCAAACGTCGGCACGCCTGGACGCGTCTGAGCACCGCCCCGGGAGTCACCCGCTCGGGTGGGAGGCCGCTGAAGGGTCCGTCTCCCCGCGCAGCCTCAGTCGGCCTCCCTCCTTCCGCCTGGAGTCCAGGACACGCGGCAGGTTCCGACGGCGCAGGGGAGTCTCACTGCCCGGTGTCTGAGAGCGCAGCGGAGAGGCCGGAAACGGGGGTCAGCTCGTCCAGGGAAGGGGCTCCAGCCCGGAGGTGGCTCTGAGAGTGCAGGCAACGGAGGGTGGGCCACCGGAACAGCCGGCTTCAGGGACAGGACGGCAGGCCAGGTGGTCTTCCGTTGACCAAGTGCGTTACTGAGAATGCCGCTACCCCCTGGCCGTTGCTGCAGAAATGCTTGTCTCCCCGCAAAGACGCCTTCTCTTACTCCTCCACTAGACCACGAGTGCAAAAGTGACAGGCCCTGTTCCCTGGAACAACGTCTCTGAAACCCTTTACGTAGCAAGTCCCAGGCTGCACATATTTTATAAAGGCTGCGCAGGGCGATTTTCCTCGGAGTCTAGGAAACGCAGTGATCGCTGTCAGCGCCTTGGGGGCGAGGGGACCGGAGGACAGGCACTGCTGAGGCTGCGTCTGCAGGGAGGGGGCGAGACGGTACGCGAGACCGGCAGAGGGGGCAGGGAGGGGAGGGACACACTCGCCACCTGCCAGGATGATACGCGCTTCCGTTTTTGCAGCCCATCGTTCACAAATAACCCCGACATTGTGTTTTTATCGATCTGTGTGTAGAAACTGAATGTAACACCATGCGTGAGTGTGTGCGTGTGTGTGTGCGCCCTTGAAATTCCACATTGCTACTCACAGGCACACACGCGCACACCCGGAGCAAAAACTCGATGGGTCAAATGATTTGTGTTGTTTACAAGCCGTTTGCAAGGCTCGGGATTTGTGCCTGAGGTCTGTTTGCTTTGCTGGAGCATCGGTCCCCAGGCTGCTGGAGAAAGGCTTACTCGAGGAAACGGAGACAGGAAGAGGCGGCGGGAGGAGGGCGGCGGGCGGGGCAGACCGGCTCGGGCGCTCGGTCTGGGGCCCGGGCAGCGCCGTGACCGGGGCTGAGTCCCGCGGGGACCCTGAGGCCTGACCCCCACCCGTCCGGTGCTCAGGGCACCGTGGTCTCCCAGGGACGAAGGAGAACACACTGCCAGCCCCACCGCTGGACCACTGGGCAGGCGAGCGGGGTTCGGCCTGGGTAAGCTTCTGCGTGAGGGCGCTGCTCCCCGTCCCCGCCCCTCCTGCCCCTCGTGTCCAGAGCCCCGCGTGAGCGAGACTGCGGTCAGCTCCACACGGGCAAGGGGACAGTGAAGGGCATCGCTCAGTCACTCGGCCCTTCCAGATGCGCACTTGGCGTCTACCGTGTCCCAAGAAGACGCACTTGACCGGGCCCTGCCAGTGGGAAAACCCCTCAGTCTAGGTCTTCCCAGGGGGCAGTGCATTCTCCTGGAGCTTCATCCAGAGAGGGAGAGCGTATGTCTCCTCTGCAAAGTGGGGAGCGGAAACTCATGAGCCTTAAAAGCCTCCCTCACAACTAAGAAGTGATGACTCCTCAGCCCTGTGACCTGGACACGAGGCCACTTCCTCTGTCACTGCCTCCCCCAGTGACGCGGGTGGAGTTGTTAGCTCTCCCGGTTCAGTTATTTGTCCGTCTGCTCGTCTGTTCATCATCTACACATCTATCCAACTACCCACCTGCCCATCCACCCAAAAATTCATTCACTTACCTAACCACCCACCACCCATATAAAACTTCCAGACTCCCAGCCACCCACTTACCTTCCATGTACTCACCCACTCATCTCTCATCCACCCTGCTCATCCACCAACCCACACACACACCCATCTATCCACCCATCATTTCATCCATCCACCCATCCACCCACCCACCCATCATTTCATCCATCCACCCATCCACCCACCCACCCATCATTTCATCCACCCACCCACCCATCATTTCATCCATCCACCCATCCACCCGCCCACCCATCATTTCATCCACCACCCATTCACCTATCCTACTAATCACTCATTCCTCTATCCCGCCATGTCCCCCTCCATCTGTTCATCCATCCACAGAGCCTTGCTTCCTTCCCTCCACCCAGGTCCCCTCCTTCCTTCCGTCCCCGCACCCTGTCCTCCTCCCTCCTTCCCTCTGGTCCCTTCTGTACCAGAAAGCCCAGCACGCTGAAGTCACTGAGGCTCCCTCTGGGTAGGTGCTGGAGCGATGGACTGGAGGAGGGCACGTGGCCCTGTCACTCTCCTCTGCAAACCAGCAGCGCGTCTGGAAGACGAGTATGATCCTATGCCATGTCAACTCTGCTAAGCCACATGGAGCGGGAGTGCAAGTGATGGACATGACAGCTGCTTGACGTCCCCAGTGGTCCCCAAATCCTCAGGAGCTCGCAGGGACTCTCAGGGTTCCGTAAGGCACTGCCATCTTCATGCCAGACAGTCAGCTGCTCCCTCTGGCTTCCTGCCTCTGTTTGACCCCACCCAGGAGCAGCCAGCTGCCTCCAGCAGCTCTGCTCGTGTCGCATAGGCCATGCAGCCCAAGGCAAAGCGCGGCTGACCTGAGTCCTGTCTGTTCACGACGGCAGAATGGGAGAGGCAGCCAGGCTCGGGGAGTGGCCTCAGACCCCGCTCCTGGAGTCCGTCATGGGCTCCCTGCGCCTGGACACGGCGGGCATGGCGTCCTGCCTCTGCCTCCCTCCTCAGGTCAGAGCTTCTGCCCGGGGCCTGGCCCTGAGGCTCCGCAGTGCAGGCCCATAGGTGCCGGGGGCCAGCCACGCCCTTTGTTTGGGGACATCCTTCCAGCATGTGAGTGGCCCCAGGAGCTGCCCCGGGCTCCCCTTCCATGGCTGCGCAGGTCAGCACCCGCCTCTGACCCTAAACGAGGCCTTGCGTCTTCTCCGGTGGCTTCCAGAATTCTGCACGTGCTCTTCCCGCGTGCCCATCTTCCTGCTCCGCGCAGCCGGCTCCCTGACTGCTTCACCTGCCAATTAATTCCACTCGCCCTAATTACTCTAACACTAAATCAATACTGAATGAGGAGTCCATTCCTCCACTTCCTGGGCTTTCAGAGGTTCGGAGCAGCCGCCCTGCCTTCCCAATGAGGCGATGACACCCTCCGCTCCAAACGTCGGCAATCGTCAGCGATTCCAGTGCGGACGTCCGGCACAAGCATCCATGTCCATTAGACCGCGTCATCTCGCTTCTTCATTCTCTCCCACAAGCGGCAGCTCAGCTCTGGGCAATGTGGGGGCTCCATCGCCGCTTTAACGAGCTTGACCTGGCCCTTCACTGTCACGTCAGCGGGCCACCGGGTGTCCCTGGGGTCCCAGCCAGGGACCCCGCGCCTTGAGCAACTGGCCTGATCCCAGAGGTTCTCCAGCGCCTCGGCATGCCTGTCCCTCCTCAGCCACCTGACCGCTGGCCTTTGACACCTTCTGTCATCCCGCTGTACCCCCTGACCACTAGGTGGCCAAGGAGAAGCAGCGCCTTTCAGCACAGGTCTGCAGCCCCAGGCGGCGGGGCATTAGGATCAGGCCTCGGGTGGGACTGAGTGTGGCCCGAGTGCCGGGGCAATGGGAGGGTCTGGAGTGAGCACCCTTCGCCTGGCCACGTCACTTGTGTGGCCCCGAGTCCTCTGCTCAATGACACCTCCGGCTGGCGAGGCCGCCCCATCCGCTGGGGTCAGAACACGGATTGGTGACTGCTCGCCTGTCCCGAGCAGGCTGAACGTCCATCTTCAAGAAGCCACCCGGGGCTCGGCGGGGCTGGCTGTCACCTGTGCTGGTGTCTCTGCAGCAGCCAGCTCCGCAGTGTCGTCCCCTCCAGGCCCCGGGAACTCGCACGACCCAGCGGCCCTGACACAGGCCTGTGCAGTCCACAGAGGCCCCTCTGTGCGGGCCGGCTCCCGATGTTTGCTTTCTCGACTTTGTAGGTCTCGACTTGATTTCTTCTGGAAGCCAGGCTTGCTGCTTCTGCGAAGTCGCTCTATCATTTTAAATTAAATTGTTCCCGTTGCGCCTCCTTCCCTGCGTGCGCTTTAATTCATGAGAATCCAATTGCACTTCCCTCAGGAGGTCGCTTAATGCAGTGTCAAAGTTGAATAAATAATAAATAGGGCGCACCAGGGCTCCCACGGCCTCGAGCGTGGTGCGAGGCGTCTTTTCCAGGCCCGCGGCTGCTGGAGGAGGCCAGGCTACTGCCTGGACAGGACGGGACGGCCACCAGGTCCCTGCGGGGCCAGAGGGGCTCCTCCCGGCACCTGCCCTGTGCGGGGCTCTCTCCCGAATCCGCCTCCTGCTCCTGCGCAGCACCGGCCGCCTAGCTGTCCCGGCACGATGTCAGACGAGCCCGGAGACCGATGCACGCGTGCAACCAAGGGCCCTCGGCCGAGGTGGAGGGTTGGAACAGGGGACGCCGTCATAGGGACACTCCGGGCTGAGGTCCCGGGATTGGGACGCCACATGCCACTCAGTGAAAGAGAGAGACGGCGGCAGAAACAGGGCTTTGGGATGAGGCAATGGGTTCCTGGGCCTTGACTGCTGAAGCTTCTCTGCTTCATGAGTTGAAATACCCAGAATAAAAATTAAAAGTGCGAATGAGGATGGACATGGAATTTGGGGGGCTGATGTTCTGAAAATGGTGGCCATGAAGGCACCCGACCCACCGACTTGTGCACTGTCATGGAAAGGGGTGCGGGGCAGGAATGATTTCAAGAAAGCTTTACAAAGAAAATAGGACAATGGCTCCGTGGGCCTCAGTCTGTTCAAACAGCAGCCACGCCCACCCGAGGCCACGCCCCTGGGCCATGCCCATATGAGGCCACTCCTGCCTGGGACCTGGCCCACCTGGGGGCCACACGGAGGAGAGGAGGCCGCTGGGCTCCCATCGGAGAGGATGCCCTGGCAGTCAGGCTGTCAGGGCTGACGGTGAACAGCCCCCACTCAGGACACAAAGTAATGATCCCAGCTGTGCTCTTACCTCGGCCGAGACGTGTGTGTGGTTTTCAGGTTCTAGAATGGCGCTCAGGGCGAACCCGAGAGGTTGGAGCTGCAGAGGGCGGCCAGTCGGAAACATGCGGGCACCGTGCCTGACAGCCGGTCCCACGGCGACACGGGAGACTCGCCCCCAGGTGCATGCACACTCACACACACACACACACACACAGGCTCACAGCGGAGGGGTCATCCTGGAAGGTCGTTGGGACAAACTGCCCTGTGGGTGGGGACAGGAGAGTTCAGGGATCTGTCCCCAGCACCGGGACCACAGGACCGGGATCCTCCCTTGACCTGGATCCCAAGCAGGCGCGGTGTGTCAGGGCCTCTGCCCTCAGTAACCCCTGCAGGTGCAGCCACGGCTCAAGATGGGTGACAGGCCGAATGAAGCCCGACCTGCAAGTGACCACCCGGGGCCAGCGCCGTCCCCTGCCCCTCTAGGGCCAGGTGTGCTCTCGGCATGTGGGGCTTCTGATCACGTCCCTCTTCTGAATCTCTGCCAGCGATTTCCTGTCTGGTCCATTCCGCCCGGCCAAGCCACGGCCACTCCCTCTCCTGCCGGCTGTGGGAGCCGCCGAGGCCCCTCACGTCTGTGCGCCCACTCTGCTCGGGGGCGATGTTCCGGCCTCACGGGCAGAGGGAAAACACTGGTCTGTGGGGCATGACCCCAACACGGCCCTGATGGCCGGGGCCGGCGCTCTGCTCCCACCTCCCAGAAATGGTTAGCGGCCCTGAGGGCGAGCTCAATTGCTTGCTTATTTTGTGTACATTTTCTAGCGAGCTGGAGAATTTCTAAAACTTTCTTCCAGAGAAGAACTTTCTGCATAAGAGAATCTAGAAGGTGCTCGGCCAGGCCGAGGGGATGCGCCTGCCCCACGCAGGGCCGCCGGGCGGTGACACCCACCCCGGACCTCACAAGGACGGTATAGTCCTCGGGACGTGGCCCGGGATCTCCCGGCCCCAAACATCCGGGCTCAGTCTCTTCTCGAAACTGCACACACCTGCTGGAGCCCACCGGCTGGACATCAGGGCCCCGACGGGCACACTGCGCCGGCACTCGGTAGCGGGGGTGGGCGTGCCGCCAGCCACCACGGTGGCCGTCCACTCGCCCCCCACAACGCTCCCAGTCCGCCCCCCACGGTTCCCGCACCGCCCGGGGAACAGCCCCTGCAGGCAGGCCCGTGTCAGCGCGCACCTGCGAGCACCTCTCTGCCTTGCAGGGCTCGGGTCCCCTCCTGGACCCCGTCCCGCACCCTCTCGCTTCACCAAGGCTCTAGCGGCACAGGCTTCGGCCCGGCTGAGTGTGCACGGCGCCCTGTGAGGCACACGCGCTGCGAGGGCGCCGCGGGTTTGCAGACGGGCCCGGGCTGCACGCAGTTCCAGGGCTCGGCCGGCCAGGCGGCCAGTCTGTGCCAGCGGCTCCAGGATGGGTGGCGGGTGGAGACTGACTCAGGGCCTGGCTTCCAGAGCTGGTCAGACTGGAGCAGCCGTGGGCAGTCGGGTCCCCGACCAAACAGCAGCAAAGGGCCGCCTGTCTACCCTGGACACCAGGCGCCGTGGGTGAGGGCTGTGGTGGTCGCCAGGGTGACGGAGCTGTCTGGACACTCGCTGGGGGCTCCACAGTCTCCGTCGTGGCCGCACGTCTTCCTTCAGTGCATTGGTCACGAGCTTGCAAACGTGCACTTGGACACGCTCGGACCCCGGCCTGCAGGTCTCTTCTGCCACTTTGCAGAGCTGGGGGGCAGGGCTGCTCCCCAAGGTCGAGGCCGCCCAGGAGCACGCGCCCCAACTCGGGCGGGCGGCAGGGGCGCTGTGGGCTCCGGCAGGCAGACCAGTACGTGGAGGCCATGGGTCTGCTGCGGGGGAAGCCCAGGCTCCTTCCAGCACCTCCGACTCTCCCAGCAGCCCAGACGCAAATACAGAGCACGGTGTCCTTCACACCCCTGTGGGACAAGTGCCCTTCCCTACGGCCGGTGGGTTTTGGGGGCAGGCGGGCATCCAGCATCACGTCAATAGAGACTGGGGAGCACTGGGGAGAACGGCCTGTCCCGTGGGGCCGGAGGAGACGTAGGCTGAGAAGGACGGGTGCCCGCCTCCTGGGGCCCCGCCGGCGGCTGGACCAGCTGTCAACCAGCTGTCACCTCCAGAGCTCTGACCACCCGCATCCGGGAGTCTCGGAGCATCCTGAGCAGTCGCCCGCGTCCCCTGACCGGGAGCAGGATGGAGCGGCCTGGTGAGCCGTCAGCCCAGCCTGACACGCAGCCACACCCGGGACAGCCGTCCACTCTGCGTGGGTCTGGGCGCCCCGACGACACGGAGCTGTCTCCTGGGGCGGCTGTGCTCACCCACTGCCCACAGGGCCGAACGGGGGCGACGCCTGCTGCCCCAGAGCGTCCTCCCGCCAGTGGCCGTGGCCGGGGTGCCAGGCACTGTCCCGCTGATTCCAAGCAGCAGCAGCAGCCGCTGGAGAACGGAAGCAGGGCCTTGGGCCTCAGCGTCCATCCCTGTACAGCAGACCTCAGAATACATGACCTTTGTTTGCGATCAGCTCCCTTCTCGGAGTTTAAAGAGCCGCTGCCCCCCGACCTGATGCCCCGGAGCTCAGCATGCCTGCACATCCCCAGAGAGCCGCCGCGGCGGGTCGGGTGCCGGGGAGTCGGGCCAGCAGGCCGCGGCGCAGCGGGTCCCAGCCTCTCCACCGTAATCTCACCGACTGAAGTGCCGCTGATGGCGACACCCACTTCTCTGCGTGGCTGCTCCCAGATGCTCTCAGAGTCTGTTATGTGCCATCGTGTGGGCCGAGCGGCGCAGGCAGTGAAGGGCTCTCAGGACGCGCTCACGGAGACAGAGCCGGCCAGACAGCGGGGGCGGGGCGGGGCTTCCCGGCCCTCCATCCAGCTCCCTGCTGAAGGCGAAAGGCTTCTGGAAATTGAACCTGGCCCTGTGATTCCCCTTGTGGAGACCCGGCAGCCCCCACCCCTCTCAGCCCCTAACCGGCGCCGCGATGGCCTCCTCACCTCCCGGGGGCCTCCCTTCAGCTCCCCGGCCAGGAGCTCAGGCACCCGGGGACCCCTCTCCCGCAGGCCGGGCCTCTTCCAGGCTGCCCCTGTCGGGTGGCCTGTGTCTCAACACCAGTGCCCGCGGGTCACCCGACCATGGCCCTGGTGGGCCCGGGCACCCTGGTTCTTTACAGCGAGGATTGTTCTGGAAGCTCTTCTCCTGTTAGCTTGCCTGGAAGCCACTGCCAGTCCTCCAGGCCAGGCCTCCGTGACCCTGTAAAGCCCCCACATCCTCCCTCTCCTCCCCAAATCCCTTCTGGTTCACGTGTGCACCTGCCCTGATGCCTGCCGCACGTCCTGCCCACCCCACGCCTGGCCCCACGGCCCGACACCCAGCCCGTGTCTCTGCAGCTCTGGGCCCCACCTGATGAGGACAACTGGCCTGTCAGCAGGGACAGAGACCTGGCACCCAGCACGCCCGACACAGCCCGGGCCCTGCCCGCTGCTGCCCGTCTCACCAGCGTCTCCTCCTGTGCTCATTCATTCATCCACTGGGCGTGTGACCCCATGGGAGGCCCCAGCACCCCAACATGTGTATTTTGGACGCAGCGCCCAGAAGTTTACTGAAAGAGGTACAAACATCGCCAGCAAGCCCCTGCTTGGTCAGAGCGGGCACCCCACAGGGAGGGGAGCAGAGGCGAAGTGGGTAACTGAGGGAGCACATTTCAAAGTCACCCCAAAACTAGGGAGAACAGCAGCCCCCAAAGCGGGGCACTGTCAGGTGGCCCCAGGGTCCCCTGGAAGTGGCAGCAGGGCAGGAGCCGGCACCCATGAGAAGACACAGGGTCCCTGTCCCCATGGCGGGCAGTGTCCCCCCTTCCCCCTCTTCACAGGCAGCCCCATCGTCAGCGCCCCACGCAGGCAAGGCTGGCAAGGGGCCCCAGGGACACCTCTGCGGGGCTGACTGCGGCCAGGTGACTGCAGTGTCCCACTGTGTCCCTCAGGGTCCCGCACACCCGTCCCTCCTTCTCCCCCACGTCAAGCCCAGAACAACCAGCTCAGCTCCGACGAGTCACAGCGAGTGACCCGCTAAGTCTCCACCCGGGACGCTGGCCCCGTGTCCTTTCTCTCTGGTGCCCTTTCCTGGCCCAGAAGCACCATGGTCTGCTGTCCCAGCTTCCGTTCTGAAGTGTAGGGACAGCACTCCTGAGAGCAGGTGCTGAGCGGGGACGCAGACTCACATATCCGGCCTCTGTCACTGAGTGTATCTTCTCCTGAGACATGTGACATCTGTCGTCCTGTTTCCACTGCTGCCACTTGACTCGCTGGCAGATCTCACTTCCTTCTTCCCTCTGCAGTTCACCTCCCTCCTCCCAGAGCCTCAAGTCCGCTGGGTCCTTCCAGGGAGGGTGACAAGAGGAACAATCTGCTGCTGACAAACCAGACCGGGCCGGATGGCAGGCTCCCCAGGCCCGCAGAACTCTGTGCCCTCCTGGCCAGGCCCTGTCACCGCACAGCACCCTGTCTCACCCAGTCAGGGACCCCCTGCTCCCTGGTGACACATGTCTTCCTTGGACGAAGACCTCTGGGCCACCAGAGCCCCAGATCATGGGACAGGAACAGAAATGTCCCTGGTGTGTAATTAGGTAGCAGGGAGCAGAGCCTCTTCCTGTCCTCACACCCCTGGATGCAGGGGTGAGAGACGGGGCCCCTGTGGGTCCTGCCATCACAGCTACATCGTGCCCCCGCCCCCAAGTCATTCTGAAGCCCTAACCTCAGCTGTGACCGTGACCTCGTTTGCAGACGCACGTGAGTTAAGGTGAAGTCATTAGACTGGGCCCTAATCCTACACGACCAGTGTCCTCGTCAAAAGGAAAATGCAGACATGGACAAAGAGACTGCGGGGAGGCTGGGACCCGCTATCCCACTGAGGCGCGCCGGGTCCAGAAGCCGGCAGAGGCAGGACGGCCGTGCGCGCAGGTCCGGGAGCCCAGCCTGCAGCCCTCGGGTGGACTTGGGCCTCCAGGACTGAGAGACTAGACTTCGGATGCTCTTAGTCAGCCAGGTGCGGGCGGCCGGACACTGGCCACGTGGCACAGCTGCAGACAGACACGGGGGACAGCAGCAGTGCAGACCTGTGTCCGGGAGAGCTGGTCCTGGAGACAAGCCACCTTCCTCTGGGGGCAAGTGGTCCGGCCTTCTCTCTTGTCACCATGCGCAGCTGGTCCCCAGGGATGGCACCACGGGGGCCCCTGCGAGGAAGGACGGGGGCAGGAGAGACCAGGAGGGAGGCTATGGACAGGCAGACTCAAGAGCGATGCCCGGGCAGGAGCCAGGGGCCGCGGGAGACCCGGCGAGCAGAGGAAAGACGGGAACGGATTCTCCCCAGGACTCCAGAGGGAACACAGCCCGTCACCTCGCTCTTATCCCCGTGAGACTCACTTTGGACACTCGGCCTCCAGAGCTCTACAGACAGAACGTTTGTGTTGGTCTTTAAGCCCCTAAACGCACGATGATTCGTTACAGCAGCGGTGGGGCTTCGTCGCCATCCCCGTCCCCATCACCGAGAGCCCTGTGTCCCTCTCCAATCCCGCGGCCGTGCGGCGACCCATCATCCAGGCTGCCAAAGTTCCGGGTGCGGGCGTGAGGGGGCGCTGCAGGCACCACCCCGAGGAGAGCACTCTTGTTCCGGGCTCCCCACAGAATGGGTGACTTTGGGCCACAGAAAATGGGCTGGAGCAGCCTGGGAGCTGCTGGCCTCCAGCTTCTAAGCCCCACACCCAAACTGTGGGCCCATCCTCGGTGGCGGAGTGACCCTGACGGGAATTTTTGGACTCACCGCTGATCACTGACTCCCCAAAACTGCACCAGGAGGGCAGTTACTGCCCCAAGGGGATGGCACAGACTGTGTCAGAGTCACAGGGGCAAGGACGCTCACCTGCCCGGAGGAGAGAGGCGCAGGATCAGGGCACGAGGACAGGTGGGGAGGAGGAGGTGCAGTGCCTCTCCACCCTGAGATCAGGTGGGGCAGCGCCTGGGTTTGGGGAAGCCAGGCCACAGGGAGTTTCCAGGGTCAGAGGGAAGGCGAGGGGGCCACTGAGGTCTGGTTTGGCTGCTGTGCGTGTGTTCCCATGTGTGACTGGGCATGTCCACCCAATTGCAAGATTTCTGGAGCAGATCAGCAGCACCTCCATGCCCAGCGTCTGCAGCCGGCCCACCGCCACGTTCTTCCTCGTTCTGCTAACGAGGGCCCTGCACCCCCATCACAGGCTTCATTCTGTGCAAGTAAACATCCTTTAATTGATACTCCTGGGCATTTAACATTATTTATAACTCGGCAAATTAAAAGCCTCACAAAACCCTGATTCTATCTCCTACCCGGCGATTCCCGGACCGCGCCCTAATTATTTGGGAGATGTTGTGTGGCATCACTAATTATAGGGGTGAGTTTAAGCAGAGATTGTGGGCTCGCCGTTTCAGAGAGAGACACGCAGGCAGGCAGACTTGGACATCAAAGCGTCCTCTCAGCAGAGACCCATCTGGAAGCGCCAGAAGCCAATTTCTAAGTCTCCACAGCAGGACAAGAGCCATCGAGCTGGGCTTCTGCCATCATGGCCTGTTGACAGACCTCCCATCCCTGTCACTTAACTTCAACAATCCACATGCGTTACCTTCGCTTCCCCCGCTCCAAGCCGCACATGAGCTGGTTGATGGACCAGACCCACGCCAAGTGCCTGCTCAGATCCTGCTCCCTGGCACCTCCCTCTCAGGACCCCGTTCAAGAGGCCACCAGGTGAGGCCTGGGGAGGCCACCCTGTTAGGTCTGATACACCCACCCAACCATGCATGAAATCCCCTTCAGGAAGCACTGGCCTCAAATATCCTCTGGTGGGACTGGGCCATGTCTTTCCTTAGGGGCAAGGCTGCCCAGGCCACTGGACATACTGCTGTTCTGGGGACATTGCTGATGTGCAAAGAGAGGCAGGAAGAGGGGACATCTGTGTTTGGAGACAGGCCTGGGCAAGAAGCCCTTCTCTTCCCTCTAGGACTCCATGATGTTAGCTTCATTCTCTGTGCCTCGTCTGCAGATGACAGAGCTATTTTAGTCCCTGGGAATGTACCCAACAGTACCCAACAAAAGTCCTGGGGGGCAGCCCCTGCCCCTGGAAAGGCCCTGTGCTCTGGCAGGTCATCTGCCTGTCGCTGTTGACAGCAGCTGTGTTCAGCACCTTGGAGAGCGACCGGTCTTTCCAGGTGCTGGGGACAGGTGTGTCCACACCCAGCCTGAGCCCAAGAGGGAGGGGTGCAAACCCCACCCCACTGGGTGGGTTTAATGATAGAACCTAAAGTCATACAACTTAGAAAAACATACAAGAGAAAATCCTTGGGGACCAAGCTAGACCAAAAAAGCTCTCAAACTTGACATCAAAAGCACCCATCACAGAAGGAAAAATGATTAATGAGACCTCGACAAATTTAGAAACACGTCTCCTATGAACGAACCTATTAGGAGCATGAAAAGGCAAGTTGAAGCTGAGATGATCCCACACCCACAAGGACCTGTGTCCCTTACACCAGCCCTGCAGGGGTCACAGCAGCCCCGTCCACCTGGGGGGCTGGGGGAGTGGACGGTGATGCCCCCAACAGCCCTGAAGAAACTATGGTGTGTGTGTGTGTGTGTGTGCGACGCGCATGTGAGAAGGTTTTCCCCCTTGATAATAGCTTTTGCGTTAAACCTGTCAAATTTTTTGACTAATCCTCACTTGCTTCAAGTGATATAATAAAATGATTTTCCTTCATTAGACTGATAATATAGAATATGATGTTGATTGACTTTCAAATATTAAACACCTTCGCAGACCCAGGATAAACTCCCCTTGGTTGTAGTCTGTTTTTCTTCTATTTTGCTGGATTTACTTAGTCGATACTTTGCCAGAAATTTCTGTGTCTGTTCGTAAAGGACTTGCTTGGTTGCTTCAGTCCTTTTATTGTCTTTGTCCAGTTTTAGTGTCATAGAAATGCTGGCCTATACAGTGAGTTGAGACGTGCCTTCTAAGTTCTAGAGGAAAGGCTTTCAATGCTTCAGGGAATTCGGCGCTAAAATTACTTCACCTGGAGATTTATTTCCTAAAGGAATTTAATTGGAAATGTCAGTAGCTACAGCATGATTTCAATTAACTGCTTCATATTGTGTTTGGATAATTCGTGGTTTTCCAGCAAGCGACAGGCTTCATCTAAGTGGTCACTATGTCGGATGTGTTCGTGCTCCTCTCATCGATCTCAGCGTCAGTGGGATGTGGCGATATCCATTATATTCCCGATATTGGCCATGTATTCTTTGTTCCTATTTTCTTTTCCTGTGTTGCTGCGATCTTATCAGTGGTATTGCTCTCGTCCAGTGAAAAATGCCTTCTTTGATTGTCGTTATTACTTTCTTTCCCATTTTATTCATTTCTGTTCACCTTTATGTTTTTCCTCCTCCTTTAGTTGTATTTTGTTAATTGGCATCAAAACTTGGATGACTGATTTTAGACTTTTTTCAGTATGTGTCCAGTGATATAAATTTTACTCTAAGTACTGCTTTCATTCCATCCATCACATTTGGGTGTTTGCTGCCATTTTCGTTTTCGTTCTCTCCCAGGATGTTTTTACGTCCCCTTGTGTCTTCTTTGTGACCCAGCCTAATTAGCATGTGATGTACTTTTCCAATGCACAGTGAGTTACCTGAGTTTTTGTTTTTCATTTTTAATTCTGTTCATCAAGTCCCCCGTGGCTAAAGGACAGGGCTTGAGAAACTTCCATTCTTTTCATGGGTTCTGTTTTGTGACCCAGGACGTGGTGTCTTTTACACTGTGTCTGCTTGCAAAGAAAATGCATCTTGCTGGTGATGCCCAGACGTTCCCCTGCTCTCAGCCACACCCAGGTGGTCAGTGGGGTTTCCCTTCTCGGCATGACCGTGTATCTGCGCTCTCTGCAGAGAAGGGAGTCTTGAGTCTCAGTTATGTAGATTTATCTACATCTCCTTTCTGTCCTGTCAGTTTTTTCTTTATGCCTTTTAAGCACTGCTATAAGGTACCTGCAATTTATGATTGTTACGTCTCTTAGCTGAGCTGGTATTTTATCATGAGGTTATGTTCCTTTTCATTCCCGGTAATTTTCTTCACTCTAAAGTCTAATTTCTCTGATAGTGAAAGAGTCGCCTAGAATGAGGTGCTAACATTCCTGGGGCACACACCCCTCTACCGTCTCCGCTTCAGGTTAGAATCACTTACTGTCACATCTACACACAGATGACCCTTTCTGACTGGGGTCCAATTTTGCTTTCTATTGTCAAACGAATTTCCAAGAAGTTGGTAGGAGAACAGTCTGTTACGTCTCGCAGTTCCTTCCCCACCATTTCCGACACGTCCCTGCTCTTGACTTTCCCGCTGCCGTCGTCTCCTTCCATCTGAGGGCTCCTTTCTGGTTTCGCAGGGACACATCGGCGGGTGAATCCTCAGCTCTCCTTCATGTGACAATGGATTTACTTCGCTTGGTTCCGGAAGGGCGTCTTCGCCATCTTTTGAGGTGTAGATGGAAGTTGCAAGGCCGCCCCGCTGCCCTCCAGCCTTCAGAGCTCCCAACGGGAAACCCGTGGTCCGTCAGCGGTGTCCCGGCGGAGGCGGCCTGTCTCTGGGTGGGTGACATCCAGCGTCCCCACGGCAGTGCATGTGGTTGCAGGTGGCAGGCGATTCATCGACTGTCTCGCTCTCCTTCCCGTTGAGTGGCGTCGGCGAGCACGTCTGCCGCCACCGCGACAGCATGGGCAGCATTTAACTGGGCGACTGCTTTCAGCCATCAAAGCCCTGTGTGATCCTCGGTGTCTCCTCCTTTGCTGCGTGTGCCTCTCCACTCGCGCCATGACCGTCCCCTCTGTTGTTGGGACACGGCCCTCAGAGCTGCTGTGTGGATGTCGCCGGCGTCTGCTCCTGGTTGTGGTGTCGCTGTGAATTCCAGGTGACGCCGCTCACGTCCAGTTTTGCATATTTCATGATGGCGTCCAGTCTGGACTGAGTCCTATAAAACATGTCACTGTCCCATCTCAACAGGCCATGGCCCGGTCAAGCTCACTGGCCGGTTCCAACACGCCTGGTCGTTTGTCAGGATCCACTCAGTGTCCACTCTGCGGGGCGTCCTGCGCCTCCCGAGCACACGCTCACCGGACACCGAGCAGCGCCCGCCCTCTGGCTCAGGGCCGCACCCGCAACCGGCAGGGGACCGGGGGACGTATTTGCGATCCGCAGAGGTGGTGCTTTCTCGAGTATGAAAGTGCTGAAACGACAACAGGAAAGCTGACTGTGGAACTTGACCACGTGTCTGCTTCCCATGAGGCCGCAGGGAACAGAGAAGCCGCTTGCAGTCCCGGGTCTGACGAGGACCTGGGACCCAGGACCAGCCAATAACTCTTTCATGTCAGGTGTAACAGATCCAAGAAGCCACTGAGAAACAGGCAGAGACTCAAGCAGACCTTTTGGGAAGAAGAGACATGAGTGGCCGGCCAGCCTGTGAAACGTTAATCGATGTTGCTGGACACCAGAGAGATGCAAAATAAATCCCCGGTGAGAGACCTCTGCATGCCGCCCGATGGCTGCTGCTTGTCTGATCCCGAAGTTGGTTCCTCTTGTGGTTTATTGAAGTAGGGAACCACACCCCTCCCTCGGGGAGCAGCCAGCATCCTGATTGCAAACAGCTCGGTGGCTTTTCAAGCGTGTCTTCAAAATGCACTGATGTTTGACATGAGTGGGGCCTGGTGAGTCATTACATGTTAGCATCTGCCTGCGTGCGCAGCGTCCTCCGCAAAGGCTCTGTCGCGGGGGCCCTGAGCACGCGGACCGGCGTCCACACACGTCGGTGAGTCTGGAAGACTCGCAGCCTCCGTTCCGGGGAGAGGAGCAGCGGGTGCCGACTCCAGGAAAGGGCTGCCTGCTTCTCAGCGCTGGGACGTGTGAGAGACCCGAGAGGGAGGAAAACGCGTCCCTCTGCAAACGTGCACACACTGCACACCGAGTGACTCGTGATGACTCGGTGCAAGGCACCCAAGTGCCCGTCAGCGGACGACGAAGAAGAGGCGAGCTCGCACGCTGGGGCATCGCCCGCTCGTGGGGAGGAACGGGGCACAGGTGGGTCTGTCTCGGTGGGTCCAGATCGGATGAGTAAGAGCATGATGATTCCATTTCCACGATGTTTCCAGGATGAGGGATCCTACAGAGACAGAGCCTGCCCCGTGGTCACTCAGGAGCCGGGCTGGGGAGACGGGGGTGGCGTGGAGGGTCCGGCCTTGGGTTCCGTGGTGGCGGCGGCGCCTTCTGCCTGTGGACAGTTGTCCACTGGATGGCGCTGCTATGTTTTTATGAGCAGGAGGAAGGAAGGAGGAGGAGAAAGAAGCATTTAAGGAAAGAAGGGAGAAACGCGTTCACTTAGTTGTTCATTGTGGGCTCTCGCCCCGGCCCTGGCCTCCGACCGGGATGTGGGCTGAGCGTGGTCCACACACCGGCATCCCGGCCGCCTAGCCACCAGGTGCGTCCCCAGCGTGCTCTCTGTATAATGTGTCAATTATATCTCTACGCTAAAGGACACACTGACGCCAGCTTTACATGTACTCAGCCACCACCGCACACTGAAATGAAAAATTCTGGTGAGCAAATCTCTCCTTGAAATCCGTGATCCCATGAGCTTCCCGCCCGCTGATTGCACCCGGCTGACACGCTGCCAGCGCAGCTCCCTGCATGGTGAGGTGTGTACCCCTGTAGACACACGAGGGCTGCGCTGCCCCGCTTCCTGGAGCAGGACAGCGGCTTGCGGCGGGAGGGCGCTGCTCCTCGCAGGCCGGAGACCAGTACGCGGTGACCCGTCCTGCACACAGGCTTCTCCCCGCAGGGCTGCAGCTCCCTGGCAGCCCCAGGTAGCACCCTGCCCCAGTCCCTCATGAAAAGCGCGAGGAGCGTTCCCAGCACGAGACACGACTCGGGCATCCACCTGCCAGGCTGGCTGTGCCGCCTGCAATCTGTGTCCACCCAGAGATGAGCCTGGAACAAGCTGCTCCAATCCTGTCTGCGGTTCAGCCTGGGCTCGGAGGGCTGGGGAACCTCTACCCTCTCTCAGCTCTGAGCCACTCACTGTCCTAGACCAAGTCCCTGTCACTCAAAAACAGAAAATGGCCCTTCTTGAAAGAAGGAAAGACTGATGGAAAGATGGACAGACATATAGACAGGTAAGAGGATGAAGGGATTAAATATAGAAGACAGAGCAGGAGAGAAGGACAGATGAGGGGTTGATGAGGACCGATAGATATTAATGATAGGCACTAGATGGGTGGATGATGGACGGATGGATGGCCACACAGACAGACCATAGGGGATGACACACAGCTGATAATGGACAGACGGAGATATGAGGGAGACATGAGCCACAGCTAGTTGAAGAGAAGGATCATAGATACATACACAGACAGGCGACTGACAGGTAGACAGAAGATGGATAACGGAGAGGTAACGATAAGGCGGGAGGGAGAGAGGAAGGAGGAAAACGTCCCCAGAGGCAGATGGACTCTCGCCCAGTCAGGCCCTCCGGGCTCAGAACCAGGCCGAAGCTCGCCCTCCTGCCCACCCAGAGGCGAGGGAGCCGAGGGCGGAGGGCCTCTTCCGGCGCCGGGAGGCCCTGCTGCCCGCCGCCCTCTCCGCCTCCGCCTGCGTCCCCACATTTCATCCCTGCCTTGAAATGTTATGGCAGAAATAACCATATGCATGAAAAAGCACCGTGTTCTGCCAGAAAGCCAGATAAATACAGGACTAAATTAAAAGTGCAGCGCTGGGTTTGGTCTTGGAGGTGAATTTATGGGCCCGGCCTCCCGGGCCCCTGAAACACGCGGGCTGTGAGAGACGCCAGCGTCCGGAGGTGCCCATTGTCATCTGACTCCTCCCTGCCACCCCGGCGGGACGCCTTGACTTACAGCAAAACCGCGCGCGGTCCCCATGCACCGCTGCACCGTGTAATTCGGCCGTAAAGATGCCGGCCCCAGAGGCCTGGGTTCGGCCTGCTCATAGATTTAGCAAATGCAAGACAGAGACATTTTACGACTGAGGGCCTCCCATTGTTATGGCTCCCGGTGGGGCTCCCTCCCTCCGCCAGGCGACATCGGACAAGGCCCCACGTCCCAGGGGAGAGGCTGGGCCGCGCCCCCTCGGGTCAGGGGACTCGGCCCAGTGCTGAGCCTGCCCGGAAGGTGTCGCTCTGCAGCTGCTCTGGAAGATGTCGCCAGTGGCTCTGCCGCGTTTCACGTGCCCACGGAGAAGCGCGGCTCACGCAGGGGCCTCTGAGACCCACCTGGAACCACGTCCGGGTCAAACACGCAAATTTTTGGGAATATTCCCGGCGCCCAGGAAGAAGGCAGACACCACCCGCAGGCCGCCCGGTCGCGCTGCCCCTCAGGAGGCCCGTTTCCAAGCCCATCCCCGCAGGGCTGCGTCCTGACGGCAGGAGCCCAGTGCGTCCCGCCTCGTCCACGTGGGGAGGGCGTGGCTGGGCACCTGCGGGCACACGCTCTCGGCTGGCCTGCTTGCGTCTGCGGTGGGGACGTGCAGAGGAGACGGGGCCGGTGGCGGGGACAGGAGGCTCCACCATCCCCTCCCGCCGCTGGGTGCTGAGCGCGGCCTGGCTGTCCCTGCGGGCTTCTCCCGCGGCCTTTCCTCCAGGCGTGGACCTGACATTGCCTTAGGACCCAAGCAGGATGGAGACAGGACGGGACTGCAGACAATTCACCATTCCACACCCCAGGACAAGGCATTGAGGCCCAGTGATGGGCCCCAACACCGGCACCTAAAAGCCATGTCCTGGAGCCAGGTCAGCGGCCTCGGGGTCTTTTCAGGGCTCGCTCTGCCTCATCGGTCTGTTGTCCCCCGACCCAGCCACCGGGATGTGACCTCTCCTCCTGGGAGGCAGGAGAGCAAGCGCATCGGCCGGCTCAGAAGTCCCCTCATAAAGTGATGGTCACAACTGTGAAAGCCCCACTGGCCAAAGCACCCTCCGGGGGGGCAGCAGCACGGGGCAGCAGCATGGACGGGAGGGCAGCGGGGCGTCTCCAGCGTGCCGCACAGCCCCCGCGCGTGTGGGGCACCATCTGCTCTGGCTTCCTGGCCGAGCTGGACAGGAAGGGAGACCTGAGTGGGAAGGGGACAGCGAGTCTTTAGATGGGTAGGGGGGCAGGGGAGACCGTCCCTTTACCACCCACTG
The DNA here is from genome assembly GCA_004363575.1 of Solenodon paradoxus. Lineage (NCBI taxonomy): Eukaryota > Metazoa > Chordata > Mammalia > Eulipotyphla > Solenodontidae > Solenodon > Solenodon paradoxus. The sequence goes on from RJWH01005897.1 coordinate 57,440, forward strand.
GGAGAGCGAGTAGGAACGGCCGGTGCTGGGGTCTCACATGGAGGGACGCACGGCTCACCTGCAGGCGTCCTCTGTGGCCACCTGCAGCCCGTGGCCATCGGTCCTGCTCCAGCCCCCGCCTGGCCTGCACGTCTAACCGCGTCTCACTCCTCACCCGACGGCCGCGTGGCCGGTGCCCACTGTACCCCGGGGTTCGACGCAGGCGTCACGTCACTGTCCTGCTCACTGACCGGGGAGCAGAGCAGCTGCCTGCTGAGCCTGTCCCGGTGCCTCCGGGCAAGTTCAAAGGCAGGAGCAGTCCCAGCGCAGGTGACAGAGACCTCTAATCGTGCCGATGTCACCACGGTGTTGAGAGCAGTGTGGGGAGGCTGCTCGTTTCCAGACTGTCTGAGAAGGGCCGGATGTGGGCTGCGTGTGCCCCGCCCGGCACCCGGTGCCCGTGTGTGGGACGAGCGTGGCCTGGCGGCGCCTGGGGGCTCCCGGCCCTGTGTCTGGTAGAGACCGCAGGCCTCGGGTGAAAATAATGCCTTTCAGATCTGGCTTGATCCGTCCCCCTGTGTTGACAGGTCCAGGTGGCAGGGACTGGGCGCCCTGATACTGAGGGCCCAGTATCACTGTGAGCAGCGTCTGGCGGCCACAGGACACAGCCCGGAAGAGGGTCCACCAGCTGGCCCCAGGGGCCCACGTGGAGCGGGGGCTGGAGGAGCCGTGGGAGGAGGGATGTCGGCGACACCAGGGCTGGGGACCGTCCCCGACCGGTGTCAGGGGTGTGAGGCTGTGTCGATGCTTCCGTCTTGGAGTCCTGGCCTCTGTGATGGTGGCGATGGGACATAGGGTGCAATAAAGGCCCAGAGCGAGCTGAGCAAACTGTGGAACAGAAATCGCGAGCCGGCACTCTGAGGCCGGATGCCTGCCGCCAAGCCCGTGTCACATTATCAACATGAAAAGGCATGAAAATAGACACGTACGGAGGGAGCAGACGGGCCCGGGGGAGCAGCATGTCGAGGGATGAAGCATAAAACCCAGGGCGTCTTGCAGCTTGAGTGAAAATGAGAAGAAGATAGAGTTGATCCCTCCCTTCACACCGTCCATCAAAATAAGTAAGAAAACCTCAGCACACGAGTTCGGACTCCACAAACACGTGGCTTGTGTCAGAGGCGCGTGGACAGAGTGGCTTTAAGAAACGCCGCCCTCATCCCAAATCGGTCAGGCAGGCCTGCTGACGTGACAAACCTAGAGTCACGCAGGCACAGCAGACAGACGGGGGCACAAAGCATGGAAGTGAACATGTCCCCACGTTTCACTTCCTCCGTCCACATCCCAGGAGCGCGAACCCCTTCCTGTGACTAAGACGGTCTATGACGGTGGAGGGGCGGCCGGCGCTGGGGCGTCCCCACAGGTGCGTGCGACGGACACAGGGAGAAGGAGCCACGTGTTGGCCGCCTCATCTCTATGCTGTAGGCTGGGTGGGCAGGCGGTGCCCAGCGCCCTGTCTACAGCCGGAAGGGGTCCTTGCTCCCAGACCAAGCCTCCCTGAGCCCCCCACACCCCAGGCCAGAGTTGGGGGCACCCCTCCCCACGGCTCCCTCGGGAAGAGTGGGGCCGCGTGCTCAGCTTCTTAGCGGAGATATTGACCATCCGTCCCGCGCACGGAGATCTTCCTTCCGAGGCCTGCTGGTTAGCACGAATGATGGTGGGTGCTGGTGACACTCTGACAAAAGACAGTGACTGCCTGGCTCGGGCCTGTCAGAACGAGTGTGGCTCTGATTTTCCAGTAGAATATCCTGCAGAAGAAATGCACCATGGCATCTCCCGTATTCCCGTTCCTCTCTCACCCCACGGGCAGAATATTGTCCATGAGCAGAATCTTTAAAAGAGACGAACCCAATTCACCGGGATGTTTTTCCTGTGAGCTTTTCTTCCAGAAGAAGTTTAGGGAAGAAAGGTTTCAGCATAAAGGAAATGCGCGTCAATGCTGAGACTTTCAGAAGAAGCCAGCTGGCCCGGCCTTGGTTGCTCCGTGACGGGAGGCCGTGTGTCCCGCGTGGTCCAGTCAGAGGGGAGCGGGTCGCGGCTGGAACGCAACCTCCGCTCTCTGCCCTCGAGCTGGGCGCAGGGCCAAGGAGGCGGGAGTGCGGGGTTGCCCACCCCAGAGCCAGCACTCGACACTCCTCAGGACAGGAGGGAAGACGTTTGTCCCCACGTGGTACTGAGTTCATCAGTGAGAGAAGGAAGCCAGTCACGATGGCCACAGGCCACACGACGCCATCAGGGGGATGTCCAGGCGTGCAAGGCTGTACGGATGCTCAGGCGAGCTGATCGAGAGAAGCCGGTGGGACGTCATGCAAGGCTCTCTGGGAGGTCTCAGAAGGTTCCGTGGAAGGTTCTCTGAAGGCTCTCTGAAGGCTCTCCGGAAGGTTCTCTGAAGGCTCTCTGGAAAGTTCTCTGGAAGGATCTCAGAAGGCTCTCCTGAAGGTTCTCCAGAAGGTTCTTAAAAGGTTCTCAGAAGGTTCTCCAGAAGGCTCTCCTGAAGGTTCTCTGGAAGCTTCTCAGAAGGCTCTCCTGAAGACTCTCCGGAAGGTTCTCCTGAAGGTTCTCCTGAAGACTCTCCGGAAGGTTCTCAGAAGGCTCTCCTGAAGGTTCTCCAGAAGGTTCTTAAAAGGTTCTCAGAAGGTTCTCCAGAAGGCTCTCCTGAAGGTTCTCTGGAAGCTTCTCAGAAGGCTCTCCTGAAGACTCTCCGGAAGGTTCTCCGGAAGGCTCTCCTGAAGACTCTCCGGAAGATTCTCCTGAAGGTTCTCCGGAAGGCTCTCCTGAAGGTTCTCAGAAGGCTCTTCTGAAGGTTCTCCAGAAGGATCTCCTGAAGACTCTCCGGAAGGTTCTCCTGAAGTTTCTCCGGAAGGCTCTCCTGAAGACTCTCTGGAAGGTTCTCAGAAGGCTCTCTTGAAGGGTCTCAGAAGGCTCTCCTGAAGTTTCTCCAGAAGGCTCTCCTGAAGGTTCTCCAAAGGTTTTCCGGAAGGCTCTCCTGAAGACTCTCTGGAAGGTTCTCAGAAGGCTCTCCTGAAAGTTCTCCGGAAGGCTCTCCTGAAGACTCTCTGGAAGCTTCTCAGAAGGCTCTCCTGAAGATTCTCTGGAAGGTTCTCCAGAAGGCTCTCCTGAAGGTTCTCAGAAGGTTCTCCTGAAGGTTCTCCAGAAGGCTCTCCTGAAGGTTCTCAGAAGGCTCTCCTGAAGGTTCTCCAGAAGGCTCTCTGGAAGGTTCTCTGGAAGGTCTCAGAAGGTTCTCTGGAAGGTTCTCAGAAGGTTCCCTGGAAGGCTCTCTGGGAGGCTCTGGATGGCTCTGGCGTAGACATGGCCCGTCGCCGAGGCATGCACACCGGCAGCACGAAGTGTCACGTGAGGATGGACGAGGTGACGGGTCTGTGTGTCTTTAAGGTCTGATGGCACAGCCTTCCCGGAGGCCACGTGGAATGAAGACGGCAGTTCACGTGAGCTCCAGACACCTGTCTCTGGAAGTCACAGACACACCTGTGTGAGCGTCTCCTCGTGGCTCTCCAGTGAGCAAGTGATGGACATGGAACCGCCTTACTTGCTGGGGATGCAGCCTGGGGTGGAGAGGACCCTGGGAAAGTGAGGACAGACCTTACCACACTGTCACCCTCTCTGCCCGGGACCCACTGTGGACATGTCTCCACGTCACCCTTCTTCAGGCTGCGTCTGTCCTCTGGTGTGCCAGTGCGTGTCCCCTCACCTTCAACAGCTAGACCCTCCCACACGAGTCACCCCAAGACCTGTTCTCTTGCTTTCGGTGTCACCACGTCCCCAACATGAGAGCCTCCTAGAAGCCAGGAAGCCCTGCGGGCACCTCGGCAGGGGCTGTGCCTTAAGAGCGCTCTCCTCTCCCCAGAGCCCCCCACACACCCACCCGTCTTCTCGCCAGCGGGCCTGGGCCCGAGGGGCTGCTGCAGCAGCACCTGCCATCAGGGTCGTGCTATGTGGCCGGGGCGACTCGATGGCAGGACCTAGGCGGGCGGACAAGGAGCCTGGGAGGGAGGAATATGGGTCCCAGCTGTTCCTCAGGCTGGAGATCCTGCCTCTTCCAGGAAGCAGGGGTCGGGCCAATGACTGTCACCATTTTCCGCAGGGTCCTCTTCCTGGGACGTGGGGAAGGGATGGCAGGTGTAGGGTGGCTGTGTCTGGCTCAGGCGAGGAGGGTAACCGACAGCCAGCACATGGTCAGTGCCCCGTGCTGGACCTCCAGCGCCTGGGACGCAGCAGAAAGAATGGCTCTCTGTGGGCGAGTGTCCAGGGCTTCACCTGGGGTGGGACCCACGGCCCAGAAGCAGGTGGCCCCCGATCCCTGCACTCGGGCCCTGGAGCTGCGGCCCTGGCCAGTGCGCTGGACACCGTTTCTTCCGCCTCCCCGTGGGCCCCTCCAGAGCCAGCCGGCTGCACTGCCAGCCGCCACCTGGCCCCTTCATGTCCCTGCGGCCTCACCACCGTGGCTGACGCCGCACCTGGGCGCAGGGCCGGCAGGGCCGGTGGACAGCGGGAGGACTCCTGGTAACTGGCGGTGGGTGTGGCGTGCTGTCTCATCTGAGGACGGGGAACCCGCCCCTGTGGACTTACTTAGCATGGTTTTTTAAAAAGAGGAGAACAAGTCAGCATTAGGGGAGCCCCGGGGCTGTTCAGGGGGGTCCCCTCCTGCTGTCTGGCTGACGGGGACGGGTGGGGCTGCCTCTCCCTGCGCGCACCCCCAGGTCTCCCCCCGGAGTCAGGCGACGTGCCTTCTGGCTCCACAGCCAGTCGTCCAGGGTCCCAGAGGTGCCTGCTGAGTCTCCGGGTGCGTGAGACCAAACAACGGCGTCTCCCCGTGGGCACGTGGCTGACGGCGGGTCACGCAGAGGCAGGGACCTCACGGGCAGGGGGTCGGGTCCTGCGAATAAAATCTCCCAACGGGAGACTCGGAGCTCGGCAGTGCCTACCTGGGGGCCGCCGCCCAGAGCGTCAGCGGCGTGGGGCCGGCCTTGCGTGTCCTCAGCACAGTCCGTCCTCCCTCCCAGCGGCCACACGGCAGTCTCGTCTGGGGATGGAGGCCCGACCAGCGAGGTGCTCAGAGTCTCACTGAGGGCTCATCGCCCTCCACCACCCACTTCAGTCTAGCTCGTCACGAGTCTCCTGGAAGGACTGCGAGCCTTTTAGGAGCGTTCGCGTCCTCCCTTGAGTCTCTGCACCATTTAATTGAGGGCCGGGCTCCCACGGGTGCAGAGGGCAGTGGGGCCAGCACGGAGAAAACGCCGTTGGGAGGTGTCATCGTCAGAAAGTTGTGTGGCTGTGGCCTCAGTTTTGTCATCTGTGATGTGAGATGTAGTTTGTAACCCCGAGGTCCCCTCAGCTGTAACATGAGGATTCACGCATCTGGGGGTGCCGTGCCCTGGGGGGACCGCGCATTGGGGGGACCGCGCATTGGAGACCTCAGCCTGTGCCCTGTCCCCAGCTCTGCCCCTGGTGCTGCCAGCCCTGCACATCTGGAAACCCAGGGGCCCTTTCAGCGGGTACCACCGCCTCCATCAGCACCCCTCTCGCATCCAGATGGGGCAGGAGCCCAGAGCCAGGCACGCAGGGGATGCTGGGGTCCGGCAGGCACGCTGGTGCTCTGGGGGCGACGTGCCCGGTGGCAGGAGCCTGAGCTGTCTGAGTACAGGGACCTGCCAGGGCACCAAGGAGCCAGGCACTTGCCACACAGTCCAGGGTGTGATGCGTCCCCACCTGGCCTTACGCCTCCCCGCCAGCTGCCCCTGCCCTGTGCCATAAATCCTCAAGCTCAAATCCTGGACTAATTACCCTGCTCTCCCGAAATGCCACTGGCGGACAAACCCAAACAAGCCCCTGGGACAGGGCTGCTTCATCCGCCGTTGGCGGCACCTGCTGTTCCCGAGTCCAAGGACCAAGTGAGCAGAAATCAAGATGAGGCTCCGGCGATGAGCTGCGCTCCAAACGCACGCACTTCACTCGCTGTAATTCCAGACCAGAGACAGCGTGGGGGAAGGAGGCCCCGGCACCCCGGCACCCCCACACCCCAGCACCCGGGAGGGAAGGCTTTCACAGCAGCTGGAAGACCCCGTGAAGAGGGGTCAGGGGAGGGCTTGCTGACCAAGACACAGGCTTTAAAGTCACTACAGAAGGACGGGGCGAGTAGGGACAGTTCTCTAATGGCCACGGAGGCCTGGCCGCCCTGTGTGCTTGTCTCTCGCTCTCTGAAGGGCCTGTCCCAGATGAGGGAGGCCAGAACCACTGCCCGCGACTGAGGTCTGTCCAGGCAGATCGGCTGCTCTGTGCCGGGCAGTCAGCGGGCGGGCTGGGACACCCCACGTCTCAGCCGGGGCTCTGACCCGGCACCACCTCCCCAGGGGTTGTATCTGCAGAGCCACAGGCTGCTGTCAGCTCAGTGCTCAGGAGCAAATGCTCGCCCCTTGATGAACAGGGTTTTCTTAAGGCAGCGTGTTATTTCCAGGGATGGATTGCAGTTTCTGATGCCGGGAGGGAGCTGAGACTCGCTGAGGAGACGCCGGGTGGGCCCAGAAAGAATTCGCGGGGAGAGCCGGTGGCCGGGAGCGCAGCGAGTTTGCAAAAAGCAGAAATAACTAGCTGGGGTGGCATGCGGGGCTGGAAGGGTCACATCAAGAGATGCACACGTGTGCGTGTGCGGGACCGAAGCTGCCTGCTGCCTCTCCCGCAGGCAGGATGCATCCTGTGCAGATGAGGGTCGGGGGCTGTGGATGCGTCCGGGTGGCCTGGAGGAGTGTGTCCCAGATGCAGCCGCTGAGCTGAGATCCCCCCGGGGCCTCTTTCAGGTTTTGCCAGTTAGTCCACTATCCCTCCACCTGCCTACTGCCCCGCAGAGTCCGGGCTCTGCTGTCCCGGCATCATTTGTAGCAGGAGGCAAACCCACTTCTCCCCCAGCTCGGCGCCGCCAGGCGTCCACGGAGCAGACCCACGACCCAGATCTTCCCAACAGAAAGGGTCGAATACAGGCAACAGCTGATGGGACGAAGAGCACACTGGGGCCAGGACACAAGTGTGGGGACAGAGTCGCCACCAGGACCCGTGGCCGCCTGCCCACCCCTAGGCGGGAGGGGAAGGCCCGGCCAGGCTGCCTCTGGTATGTGACGTCATACCCTTGCCTGTCAACGGAAGGAAGGTGACCGCCACTTCTCCCAGGTCCGGCGAGGGCCCAGGTGGCAGAGATGGTCTTAACCTGCTCAGCCTCTACTGAGAGAAGGTGAGGTGGAGACTGGAAACCTGGCCCCGGAGCCCAGGGCAGGAGTGGACACCGTCACAGGTACCCTGCTGGTGCCATACCCTGCCCAAGGCTCAGCCGGGACGGGCCCCCTCTGATGGCCCCCAGTTACCTTCCGTCTCTGCTGCTTTCTGCTCAGGGTCAAGTCGGGCAATCTCAACAGGTTTCAGCAGTTGACGAGAGACCTGAAGCTAATTTTACCCAGGACGCCTCAGAGGCGGTCACTTGGGTCAGCAGGCCGGCTCCTGGGAGGGGAGGAGCGTGACCTTCATGTCTGGGTCTAATCTAGCCCTCCCCACTCGCCCCGGCTGCTGCCTGTCCCTGGAACATGCCCAGGCAGGACCACGGTGTGCAGTCCTGCACCCACGGGGGACATGCGGGAGAGGTGAGTCTGGTGGAGGGAAGGTTTCCGGGAGGGCACCGGCGGCAGAGCACACGGGCATCGCGGCCGAGCTGGAAGGCAGTCCCGCGGAATCACCTTTTCCTTCCTCCCGTCCCGTCCCAGAGCCTCTGTGAGGGGCTGCCCCCGTGTACGGACTCAGGCACGGAGTCCTTCTCACAGGCGCCGAGACAGCAGCAGCCTGAGGAAGCCGTGCGGCCACGCCCGGCCGATGGGATCCGACCAGGGCACAGCTCGCCGGAGTCACCAGGCCTCGTGGAGGCCACGTGCAGACACGTGAAGGCGGGAGGGCACAGCGGAGACACAGGTGAGCCCTGGTCCTCCCGCGACCACAGGGCGGAGTGTGGGGTGGAGACACGACCCTTGGTCAGCTCTGTCCCCTCTGCCCGGTGCCCTCAAGGCCCGTCTCAGGGACACGGGATGAGGTGGGTTGGGGCTGGCAGGCCTGTGCTGTTAGCGTCCTGGAGCAGACTGCCTGGGCCCCGAGGCCGGCTGGCCGGGTCCCCCGGCGGGACGGGCATCACAGAAATTAACCGGGAGCAAGCACAGTCAGCAGGTGCAGGGTGAGAAGTGTCGCTGACACCGTCACACCTGACGTCACTGTCCTCACGTGGCCCACGGGGGCCGGGGCGGCTCAGCGGTCCGTCGGCGGGACTGCTTCCAGCGCCCTTCCCAGCCCACCTCCCGCCCGGAGGGACCGTCCCCAGGTGGCAGAATCCGCGCACCAGCGGGAGCCTGAGTGTGTGCCCGTGTGTGCCCGTGTGTGTGCCCGTGTGTGCCCGTGTGTGTGCCTGTGTGTG
>RJWH01005898.1:0-58623 GCA_004363575.1 Solenodon paradoxus
CTCCTTCTTCTCCTTCTCCTCCTCCTTTTTGGAAGAAAAGGAGACTGAAAAGTTTAATTTGCGCAAAGTTACATTTGTTCTTTCAACCATTTAACAGGGATTTAGAGCCCTACATTTCATGCTAACCACAGGGACTCAGACAGTGAGCAGAGCAGACGTGGACACTATTTTTAACTACAGTCCACAGGGAAGACAGGCATTAATTAAATTACAACTGTACATAAACACGTAATTGCAGCCTATGATCAGGTTGATGAGGGAGAAATAAAGGTGCAGCACTGAGAAGCCAGCGTGGGTGACCTGGTGTGATGGCAGGGCAGGGACAGAGGACAGCCACGGGCAGAGCAGGTATGCTGGACAGCTCCCAGTTTTTGCTGAGTGTTGGGAGACTCATGGGTGTGGCATAGGCCAATGTGAGCAGTAAGTGGCCAGGTCTTCACGTTGGGTGGCGGGGCCACTTGGGAAAAAGAGAGCAGGTGTGCGGTGCAGAGAGTGGGGCGTGGCTTAGGGGATGACTAGAGCAGGGGTGAGGCCTGCAGACCGGGGCAGAACTGGATGCTTAGGGGGACTAATGGTTCAAAGTGCTGGAAAACTCAGGCTTTGATCAGATGAGAAGTCAGTCGGCATGCATTGGGGGCAGGCACTGGAGAAGACTAGAGATAAAAGGGAAGCTGCCAAGAGGGCAGGATCGATGATCTGTGAGATGATACAGACAGCCGGGAGCGACAGCAGATGGAGAGACACATACTGGTCTGGGAGATACAAGTCTAGCGAGTGGTCGGTGCCGGATGGGAAGAGGCAGGTCGATGAGGGCAGGTTGGGATCCAGGCCGACGCTCTGGCTCCTGGATGGGACAGTGGATGATGGGAAATGTGGACTGGAGGGGACCAGGGTTTGGAGAAAGGTACTGAGTAAGTGGCAGTCAGTATCTGAATCCAGATCTGCTCTTTCAACTGCCGAGCCCCACCCTACGCACACTTTGGAAATGGAATTGAAATCACCTCCTCCAGTTTGCTGATCGTGACCAGCTCCAGCTGTCTTCTCTGGGATCTTCTGGAAGAAATGCTCTTCCCCTTAGTTGCGTTATGGGTTAGTGACACCATTGCTAGGCATGCGCCCTGGGTGGGATGCAGAGGACCTGTGGGGGCCGGGTTCTGCCATCCTACAGGCTTGCTCTTCCCCAGGCAGGCTGGCTGCGCCCGCGTGTTTGGTGTGCCTGCACCTGCACCTGCATCTCTACAATCAGGGCAGATGGGAACATCTTGAACCTCCCTCTCGTCCTCTGAGACAGAGCTGGAGGCGCCCCCTGGTGGGGCAGCAGTTGGGCCCACCGCCTCAGGCCCAGCACAGTCCCCATACATCCCAAGGACCCAGGTTCGCTTCCAGGTCCCAGAGAACAGCCAAGATGAACAACTAAGTGAAAAACGAAGATACTTCCTCTTCCTTTCTCTTCCTGCCTACCTGCCTACACCAAAAAAAAAGTTGTAACAGTATCTTCTCCATCATGGGGTGGTAGACAAATCCGAGCTGCGGCTCGTTTATGGGACATCTTTCCATAAATGAGCAGGAGCTTCCCCTCCAAGTGAAAAATCTTTTTGATGTTAGCGTATTATATATTTCTCACTAATTACAGTTATACGATTATAAAATCATTCTGAATAAATAGTATAAATGAAATTATTTAACATAATTGGAATGTTTAATCACAATAATTAGAAAATCAAATTTAAAAATAAGAGATATGCAACAAGTCAAAAAATTTAATAGCAGTTAATTGTGAAATTTCCATAGCAACAAATAAACACATGTTCTAATGTAATTAGTAGATTGTTATGTAGTAGTCTCTAATTTATGTCAATTTAACACTCACTTTGTGTATTATTAATGCTACACTCATATGCATTATTGCTTAGTTATTTGTGTCACAATGAAAGTGTATGTGTGTTTGGGACAGGGACCCAGCCGCTTCACTTGGTGCAGATAACAAGTAGCAGAAAGTATGAATAGGAGTCCATGGACATGGAAAGTATGAATAGGAGTCCATAGCAATTTAAAAAGAATTTTAAGATGCTAACCAACACTTCTGTAAGAAAAGCTATTTTTAATTTAGAAACAGGTTATTTAGATCACTAAGATTTTTTAATAATCCACTATAGTCTTCCTCTGTGAGTCCAAGCAGAAAGTGAAAAATATGAATTCTATTGGAGAAAGACATTTCGTAGTCAGCTGCCACAAAACTATCTTAATAAATACTTAGCTCCTTTTATTTGTTAAGAAAGTTACAATAAAACTACAGAAGCGTTCAGAATTCCCAGGTGACTGTGATGTATCAGACTCCTCTGATGTGCTACTTTTGTGCAGTGTGCAACCTAATCTACTGTATGTGTGGTTCTGGGCAGGGTTACAAGGGATCGTTCTGTAAGTGCTCAACATACATAGGAACTGTCATACGCTGAGCAGTCACTAATGCTCACTTTATATTTTTAGTTGTTAAACTCGCACAGCAATTGAGGTACTTGAGGATGAAAACACTCTTGCCTGAATCCAAACTCCCTTTCAGCAAGTACTGAGTGTCCATCACCCGTGTGCAGAAGTGCTGCAGAATGATGGTGACTAAGTTGCTCAGAAACTTTCTCGTTCACGTGTCTCCCTCTTAGGTAGCTCTGCAAGTACAGCTATGATCATGGGATGTACCCAGACAGACCGTATTTCCTCGAGACAAACATTTGACATTGGGATGGCAAAAACATGGCAGGGTGATGTGCTGCAGACTAAGGGGAGGAGAGGAGGCAGAGCAATCCGAGCAGGAGCAGAGCAGCCAGGCCAGCAGCAAGTAAGTGCTGTGTGATGCCCACGATGGCAATTGCATAGTAGTGACACGTGGTCCGGTGGAACTTCACACAGCCAGGGCAGGAATTTTGGCACCCTAGGCAAAAATCAGATGTGGGCCCCTATAAGCCCCACTGTAAATGTCCTGCCTAAAACACATGCTGCTTTAACCATCCCAGTGCCAGAAATGCCCAGTAACCACCACAGTGCCAGAGATGACCCTACAGTGCCAGAGATGACCCCACAGTGCCAGAGATGATCCCACGGTGCCAGAGATGATCCCACAGTGCCAGAGATGACCCCGGAGTGCCAGAGATGACCCCACAGTGCCAGCGATGACCCCACAGTGCCAGAGATGACCCCACAGTGCCAGAGATGACCCCTGTAGTACTTGCCTGCAGTTGACCACACTGGGATATTCTGTTCCCTCTGAAGAAACAGCTGTGCATGGTGTGAGGGCTAATCCTCTTCCTGCAGCTATGTTTCCTCACAACAGTAGCGGTCACGGCCCACCTCAGTCAGTGCCGATAAGGGTTGTCTTTAATGCGGGACAAAAGAGGCAGCTGCTTTGGGGCTCCTTCAACAGACTGGGCCGGAGCAACTCAACTGCCCCTTTGTCCCACATTAGAGACAGCCCTGGTTTATTAAAATGGGATAGAATTGACATTTATATTAAAATGACAGGACCTGACCAGCAGCAGGTTGGGAAAGGGGCCCCCGGGCTGATTGCTTAAATAAACGCCATGGACGATGCGTCAGCGAATGAGAGCGGCTGCGTGCCGATGAAACTATCTACAAAAAGAGGCGGCTGCTGTGAGCGAAACCTAGAAGTCAGGCTGTTTGGGGACCCGGCTGTGCTGGGGCTGACTGCTGACCTAAGGAGATGAGCGCCCTCACTTGCAGAGGAAAATGACAAAGCAGGGGCGTTTCGGGAAGCCACCCAAAGCTCACGACTCAGTAGTGGGAAGAAGCGTGTAGGTAGAGAGGAATATGAGACATGTTTACATGTAGATTAGTCGTGGAGGGAGCCTGATCTCTTTAAGCAAAGTAAAGCTCGGTTGCACTGGAATTTGCACTTAGTCATTTTTCGAGGGCTTTACTCTGGATTTTGGAGAGTAGCTCAGGGGGCTGCTGTTGAAGCAACAAGCTTTCAGATGTTAACTCTTGGGGCTAGATTATCTTTCTAAGATCAATTACCCAACAGGGCAGACCTGTTAACACAGCATGGTATTTAACCTTTGCGTAAGAGAAGATTCAGGTTAGTTACTTCAAACCAATTTCCCAGCTCAGAATCCCACTAGGTAACACGTAGCCAGGAGACCTCAGGAGCTGAGACTCAGAACTCTGCTTAACCTGCACAGGTTTGTTTGCTCCATCAAGGGTCAAGGGCGTCTGTCTCCTCCTATGGGGCAGTAGGTCAGCATTTGTCTGGCTGTGGTCGGGTGTGGTCCAGCAGCCGCTGGCTTCCCATCGCGTCTAATCAAGAGAGCCCATCTGATGACAAGGAAACTGGCCTGACTGGGGCTTCCCTGGTGCTGTCTGCTCTCGCTTCTTACGGCTGAGCTCTGGCCACTGGTCTAGCGGACTGCAGGCGCCTCCTTCCTGGGTAGAGTGATTGTGTCCTTGATTTGCTTCTGGGCCTCGGATCTCTAGACACACGGGTGTAGGTGCTTCCTTATAAGTTCCCCTGTCCACGCTGGGTTCAAAGCCCTAACCATTGGCTCTGTCCTCCGTTGGGACTGGGGGTCACGTTGGATTGTAACTCTCTTGACCCCTGCTCTTCCTTCCTCCAGGCCCCTCTGGACCAACCCCCAGCCTAGACTCTCAGGCATTACTGGGGAACGCAGCCCTGAGATCACTGCCCGACTCAGTGTCTGGGCACTGCTGCGACCTTAAGACTAATTTGACATTTATTTTTCAGTTTTAAAAATTAATCGTATTGTAGGAACAGCGCATCATGACATGATATAGGCATACGGTGCTCCCTTAGTAGATCCAGCTCTGCAGATAAGACATTAATTCACCACTGCTTCCGCTTTTCCTTCTCTATACTGACCAGTCCACTTCGACACTTGGCTCTGACACTCGCCACACACGCTCCAAGTGCTCTGGTCTTCGTGATTTGGGCCGGGGGTCCCCTCCCATGTTGGGATCACACGTCCACCCGCGGCTCTTCCAGCTGGCTGCGTCCTCCCTTGTCAGTACACATGGCATCTTCCCGCAGAGTGGAGGTCGTCAGTATGACAAAGAGCAAAAGCTCTTGAGACAAGGTCCCAGGGGCTGGCCTGTGCAGGCTTGAGGCTGGGGCTGTTGTACTTCTAGGTGTGATGGCAGGGGAAAGCGAGCTGAAACACGCTGATGAAATGCTGGGTTTGTCCAGAAAGAATTAGTGGAGAGAATCGTTGGCCAGGAGCACACAGCGAGTTTATTAAAAGCAGAAATAACTAGCTGTGGTGGCCTAAGGGGGCTGGAAATGTGACAATAACAGAACACACACACGTGTGTGTGCATGTGGGACCTAAGCTGCCTGCCTCTCACACAGACAAGAAGGATTTTGAATGTATATGAGGGTCGGGGGCTCTGGGCGTGTCCTGGTGACCTGGAGAGAAACAGCAGGAGCATCCAGGGGTGTGTCCTGGATGCAGGGCTGCTAAGGTGAGACCCCCCCTGGGGTCTCTTTCAGGTTTTGCCGGTTTGTTTACTATTCATCCATCTGCCTACTACCCTGAAGATTCCAGGCTATGCCGTCCCTGCCTCAGGGTGGCGGGATGTTGTGAGTGGCCTGGGATCATCCCAGTTTACGCTTCTTGTCCTGGAATCATTGCTGCTAATGCCTCGTCATTATCCTGCTTAAGACGAAAACTTCTGCAGTAACCCCACACTTCTCATCTGAAAATGGGGTAATATGGCCACCCTTTCTTTCTACAACGTTGTTGGGAGAACCAAATGAGACGATGGCTCTGACAGTGCTGCAAAGCGATTTCCAGGGAAGCAGGCTGGTGCAGAGGTGGAGGAGTTATTTTTTGTTCTTCTTGTCTATTTTGGCACACGCCGGCTTATTCGCTCTGTTCTCTCTCCTTGGCGATGTTTCAGGCCATCTAGGCCAGGAAGCCAGTGATCTCCAGACTAGAGAGGGGCTGTTACATATATATATGGCTCCATTAGTACTAAAACATCTCATTTTTACAAGTTAACACTTCATTTAAAAACACAATTGAGTTTTACAAAACAAAAGCAGGCTACCACCATAATTTCCGGCTAGACTGCTACATGATAAAAAAGGAAAAAAGATATACAAAGAGGTTTTTAAGCAAAGGAAAAGCAGTAAAGCAGCCATGACAGCAATGGCAGAAATAAGTAAAACAGTGTGGAACACCTGCGTGTGTGTGTGTGTGTGAGTATATGAGTGTGTGTCTGTGAATGTATGAGTGTGTGTCTATGTAGGTGTGTGAGTATGTCTGAGTGTGTGTGAGTGTGTATGTGACTATGTGAGTATGAGTGTGTGGTGTGCGAGAGTGTGTGGTGTGCGAGAGTGTGTTTGTGAGTGGCTGTGTGTGCGAGTGGCTGTGAGTTTGAGTATGTGAGCGTGTGAGTGTGTGTGAGTGTATGAGTGTACGTGAGTGCATGTGAGTGTCTGCGTGACTGGCTTGTGAGTGTGTGTGCGTGTGTGTCTGTGTGAGTGTGTGTGAGTATATGAACGTGTGTGAGCGTGTTTGTCTGTGTGAGAGTGTTTGTGTGTGTGTGCCTGTGTGTCTGTGTGAGTGTGTCTGTGTGAGAGTGTGTATGTCTGGTGCGTGGGCATTTATATGACATTTCAGAAATACAAACTTGAGAAGTGTACATCGTCCTATACCTTGAAGTAGATAAACAGACAACAACTCTAAGCCAGAAAAGAACAAACCACTGGGTCGGGTGACCAATATGATGAATTAGATTTGAAATAACTGGGAGCTCACAGTCATTTAGCGCTTACGTCTCTTCTTTTTAGCCAAACAGACGAGCAATCGTATCTGTAACTAAACTCTTCTGACCCTATTGCTCCACCTGCGTGTCGGCCTCTGCTGTAGACGATGCATCCTCAGTGGGATTGCTTTCCTGCTGTGCCTCATCCCCCAACGACCAGGTCCTGCCGGCATCAGGGAGGAGGTGCTCGCCTGCGCGTCAACTGTTTCTTCCCCGGTCTGGGTGCAGGCAGTGGGTCCTCTATCCCCCGTCTCGGATGACGCCTCCGGGCAGCACAGGAGCTGGTGCTCCCCAACGGGACAGCCTGGGAGGTGTCTGCAGCCCTCCCCGGATGGCTCGGGGAGGCTCCACTAGAGCGCCTGTGACATGAGTGCTGGGATAGGACCCGTGTGATGACAGCTCTGACGTTAAAAACCGGTCGTCTGTATGTTCTGTCTGACCTGCTCCCTTTGAACAAAGTATGAAATTTCCTAGAGAAATGTAGATTTCTGACTTCTCTTAGACACAGGAAGATTTCGTGTCCACAAGTGGGTTGGCACCGAGTCCTGAGTGACTGCCCTTCCCCGGTGCCCCAGTAGAGCAGGGGACGTTTGCCCACTGTGACTCCTGACACACGTCTACGGAACATGGTGTTAGCATTTGCTACCTTTAATTTATGTCTTCATTCACTAAACCAATTTTAAAGACCTGCGATGGCCCCCTGGTGGCTCAGGTGCTAATCCCGTGCTGGGGCTCAGTCCGCATGCAGCCCCAGGGCCTGGGTTCGCGGGCGGGGCCTGGGAGCAGGAACTGAAAGGAACAACTAAATCGATAAAAATGCTCTTCCTCCTGCCTGTCGACTACCTTCATTACCCCAAAAGTACAAAAATAATTAAAAAAGAATAAAGACCTGTTATATGCAAAACTTTGTCCAAAAAGCCGACACCACGTGCCTGTGGCCCCAAGGACGAGAGGACGTGTCAGCGTCCCAGGCCCTCGGTGAATCCACGTGCGGTACGTGTGCTGGGAGGGGCTGCGGGTCCCTCTGGGAAATCCCAGCGTTAACGGACTGGCGAGCCCTTCAGTAAGAGCTTCTGTTAACCTTCGCTTCACCATTCTTTCTTTACCAAAAAGGCTTTTTAAAGGAACATGTTACCTCCACAGGGCTAGTTCGGGGAGTGCCTTTAAGAAATCGTGCTCTGTTGCTTGGCTCTAAATTAAATACTATTAACATTTGCATATTAATAAACACGGGAATAAATTGGAAACCTAGGAGAGTGTCTTGCAAAACTATTCAAAGGGGAAAAGAAAGGAAGACTGTTCGTCTATAACTTGAATTAAGACCCATAGATGTAAGGGTCAATTTGACTTTCTAATCAAACACTAATATTGACCACTGGTTGATTCTTTCTCTTTTTAAAAATGACCATCTAGACTGAGAATTAAAAAAAAATTCAGTCAGTGTGGTAAATGGGAAGAATAAATACATGTGAACTGCCTTGAGAGCGACGCCGGAGTCCAGTTCTGCGGGCTTTGCCCCCGCCGTGCCCCTAGGATGGGTGCGCCCCTCTCAGACTCACGGGCACGCTGCAGTGGACACTGCGGTCTTCTCTCTCACACCTGCGAAGGCCGCCTCGCTCGAATAGGTTTTCTACGCTACACCCAGGATGAACTTCTAAACGTGCGACCTGATCACATTCCTTAAAACCTTGGAACAGCTTCCAATGGTTCTTGAAGATGAAACTCTTTCTGAGACCTGGACGCCTCACGGGCTGGCCCAGCTCCCTCCGGCCTCATCTCGGTCACTGGTCCATTCTCCTTCTGGGCTACATTCTCACAAGCCTTGCAGCTCCTCAAGAAGCAGCCTGCCTCCACCCCAGGACCCTTTCACATGCCGTTTTGACTTGCCTGAAACTCTCTCCTCCCCTGTTGGCCCCTCTCACTCCATGTCTGCTGCTAAATGTCTGTTTATTCAGGTCTCATCTCCTATTTGTTTTTTCTCCATCTGCCATGACCCTGGTCCTACAATACTTGGTCTCCATGTTTTACCCAAGTTGACGCACCCTTTACAGTTGTCATGACTTGCCCATACTTTTTATGATTATTTAATCAACATGTATCTCCTCATTTTGATGACTTGTTTCCTCAATTGACACAATGAGGAATACTCGATAAGTATAAATGAAGAGGTATGTGACAAAAGATAGAATTTTTGTGCACATTGGCAAAAGAAGTGATGAAATCTACCATTTTGGAGATTTAAAAATAAGCCAAGATGATTTATACATCGGGACAACGATCTATATATTTTGGCATACACTTTATTTGCTGGTGGAGGGAAGCACAGAAGAGAAAGGATGTAACAAATCCAGCAGCAAAGAAAAACAGCATTTTTTTTTTTTTTCTGGTGAAATAAGTTATGGTTTTCTGGTTGGATTTCACACACACAGGAAATGATTGATTAAATTTCTCTGTAAGCTTGGTCCACGCAAACGTGGCAGGTGTCTATGTATTTGCGAGGCTTGAGTGCGGTCTTCCATTATTTCTTGGAAAAGTTGCTCTGGCTGAGTTGTGACTACCTGTCAGTATGTTCCAGTCATGTCCCAAACAGAATCAGATGTGGCCATCTAGGTCAAGAAGATAAAATAAATAAAAATATTTTGGCTGCCGTGTATGGAATGACTATTTCCACTTATTTCTTTCTGCTTCAGTGAATTAAAAAAGATAGGATGCTCACGAAGGCATATATATTACCTAACAAGCCCAATGGTACCTCCATGAATATGTCCTGTGGTGTCAGTGAATGAACAAATGAGAAAGTTCAGCCGGGAAAGTGTCCTGAGACTCTGGCATTCTTTACTTGATCCAATGGTGATCAGATAGAATCAAAATCTCTCTACAGGATTAGTTTTTCCACTAGAACCGAGTTCCAGAAATATTTTTGAGTGGTAGTCAACAGTGCCTGTAGAAGCTTCTAACAAGTTGATGAGCTAAGGTCTATTTTGTCTCAGGGATGTCTTACCTTTCAGGGAAGACTGGGACCAACATTTCGGGTCCATTTCCATCCAACTGTGCTACATTTTTGGTATCAGGTTTAATGATCATCTTCTGGTCTTTTTCCTCCTAGGTCTCATTAAAAGGAGATTCAAGGAGACTGTGGCACTAAAAAGTGATTTCTGGCAAGAAATTCCCCAGCAGGAATGTATTCTGGCTCCTGTTTATGTTACTGCTGAGTTCCTCTTGTACAGGAAACATGTTTGGCTATTGAAAGAGGAATTGCTGAAAATGGGCAGTGATTGGAATGGGTTCACAGATACCTAGTACTGATTTTCAAAGTCCAGTTTCTTCACAGCTAGTCAAAGTTTCAAATCAGCATGCCTTTAGTAGGTGCTGGTGATGGTTTCCAAGTTTCCTTCTAGTTCCAAGAAAGTTCCATTATTCCTTTCCTGTATGATCCACCTTAATTTCTGATTCCATGACCCTGACTTGTGTT
The DNA here is from genome assembly GCA_004363575.1 of Solenodon paradoxus. Taxonomy (NCBI): domain Eukaryota; kingdom Metazoa; phylum Chordata; class Mammalia; order Eulipotyphla; family Solenodontidae; genus Solenodon; species Solenodon paradoxus. Next base: position 10,265 of record RJWH01005898.1, read on the forward strand.
TAAACTCTGTTCAGTTAAAGAGAAGAATATCTGTTTCTAGCATCACAAGTTAAAAATATTAATGACTCATACAATAAATAACTGTTCAATTTAGAATCTGATACGGATTTTTTCAGTTAAGGGTTGGATCATATCCCACTTATACTCTCAAAACCTGCTCTCAATCACTTTGGAGCTGAAGAAAGCAGAGGTTAGAAAAGACCCGAAGAGACAAGAAACTTAAAATACACGGCGACCTTCTGCAATGCTATCAATCTGAGTGACTTTAAAATTCCATTTAAAATACGTTTTCCAGTTAAATACTGTATTGTAAAAAAGGACAAGTCTATGCTGCTTATTTAATGATTTCCTGACCACTGAAATTAAAACATGGTTTACTCAACCAAGGTTTTAAATGCATTTATTTAAGCGTCTCTGACCTAAGACAGCTTGAGCATGTCCAGGCTGACCAGAAATAGAATTGTCTGGTTCCGCTTTGCCCTCCCGAAGCCTGGCTGTCTTTCTGAGTCTTGCTTCACTGGAAACTTCAAGGAACAGATGTGAAGCTTCCCAGACCTTAAGATCACTTTCTGTAAAGCAGACTATTCTGAAAGCACTCCTTGTGGCTGTGTGTCCCAGGTCCGGGCTGGATACCCAGTCAATCCTTTTAAGTGACTGCCTCGTGTCTCTTTAGGATTCCCACAGTATTTGTGTTAAAAGGGCTGCCGCTTAAAGGATAAAGGCCTTGAATTTAGTAACAGGCTTTGGTAGATAGGAAGTTGATTCTGCTATAGAAACAACTAGGTTTGTGGGGCTTGTTTTGGGTCCTCCTTCAAGGCCACTTACTGGCACGACACCAGACTTCTCACGTTGTTTATGGTGCTGTGGCTGCGGTGTGGTTGTGTCTCTAAGTGTGCACACGTGCGTTTTCCATGGCTCAGCCTAACACCCTCGAGACCTCATTTTTCCAAAGTTTAAAACCCAGCGAGCATTTCACTTCTTCCAAGATGTCCTGACTGAGGCTCCTTGTCTCCGTCCCCAGCGGTCATCCTGAGTTTCTGAATCCCGGGTCAGGGGCCTTCTGTTTGGCCATCCTTCCTCTGTAACCCCTATTCTTCTCTTTCTCTGGAGTCATTAAATGACCCCTAGACTTCTCAGTGCTGGTTTTATCAAAGATAATGATGTTGCCTCCCTCCACTTGCTGGGGGTAAAATGAAGTTGAAAGCTTGCAGCGTTTTCCTTCTCCGCTGCTGATGGAAAATAGGGCTGGTTGACTCCTGGTTGAGTAGACCTTGGGTCTCAGGGACGATGGGCAGAAACGAAGTAGGGGAGCAGAGACTGTTTCCAGGACGTTAGGCTCCACAGGCACACAGGAGACCCCCGCAGCTCCAGAGAGTCATTCATGCACTCATTCCTTCACTCACTCATTCGTTCTTTCGTGCTGCAAAAATATTTTAGAACATCTTCTCTGTGCTGGGCGGTGGGGCTCAATTGTATTTTGCACCCTGGTGCTTTTTTTTTTTTTTTTTTTTTTTTTACTCCAAGTTACTTAGTTTTGTTTTCTCATTTGTCTTGAGTCCTTTTTAAAGGGATTCCATGTTTTCCCTACTTGTGTCTTCCAGGTTCAAAGTGAGTTCAATGAGTGATATTGATTGACAGCAATGCTTCCAACAAAGCCTTAAACTTCATTTAGCTAATTTTCTTATGTAAGTTTTTCCTTTGTCAAAATCATGTCTCCTTTCTTTCTTTAATATGATTTAATTTCTTAGATGACTGTTTGTTATTCCTTTTCTCATTTTCCCTATTCTTTTGCATTCATTTTCTTCCTTGGCTAAATAAAAATGCTTGGAGAATTTTTTCACCCCGATTTTTGTTTTATCTCTTTTATCTTGACATGACATTTTTCCTTTTTCTGAAAGCTCTTTCATTTTCGGGCTTTTTTCTTTTGCCTTTTATTTGACATTGCTTTCTATTCCTGTGCTCAGTGAATGTCAGTTTTTTTTAAAACATATTCTACCATTTCTTTTCAAGTTGACCTCTTCTGTTCTCAGTTTCTCTCTTTTTCTTCTTCTTAATACACCTCCTTTTTCTCTCTGATCTGTTCCTCTCTCTCCTTCTTACTCTTTCTTTTTCAAATTTTCCAATTACTCTCATTTTTTTCCCTTTTGTGATTTCTTTCTTCATTTCCTTCGGTGCTATTATTCTCAGTCCTCTAAGGGGAAGGAGGACTTGGAAGCTTTGTTTTTCGTTTTTGCTTTTTCCGCTGTTGTCAGGAAAGGGCACACCCCAGGGCCTGCCCCAGCCTGGCCCCATGGAGGGACAGCACCGAGGGGCGGGGCTCGAGAACTGTCCCCAACTCTGTGATCAGAGCTTTCCAGGCTGCAGACACAGCTGGGAGCCCCACCTCCGCCTTCTATGAATGGTGTTTTCTCATTGCAGATACACAGAACTGTTTATCCTTATAAAAGGAACCCCAGTCAATATGACTCTAAAGTGAAATAACATTTTCAACTTTTCAAAGCATCTGATGGCATTTTGTCCTGGGCAAGTTGAACGCGGAAGGATGAGCATCTCCATGGAGGCAGCTGAGGTCCAGAGAGGAGAGGTTTCCTGAGCCCTGGACCCGGCCTGGACAGCCCTGCAGGTGGCTGGGCTGGGCCCCACCATGCCTCTGGACTCCAGAAGGGCACTGCAAGCTTCCTCTGACTCTCTGCAACGGGCGGGCTGGCGGCTGGAGTCTCTTCACGCGTCTGGGATGCTCTTCCTGGACTCTTTGTTCTCAGAGAACACGGCTGTAGCAGATCCAGCTTTTTCCAACTGGGAAAGATCTGATGGGGAGGCAAGGCAGTGAGTCTCATCACTTACTGACCCCTGCTGGCCTCCTCCAGTCCAGCACAGTTCAATGTGTTTTCTGTGTGTTTTCAAAGCCCCTTCTCGACGGCCTGGGATTACCCAGCATCTCTTTGATGAGCATGGAGATGTCTGTTGCAGAGATTTGAAAATAAGTGTTTGGTTTTTGCTTCTACTAGATAAGTCCTTTCATCTTTTCTTGCCCCGTGTTTTCATTTCTTGAATTTCACAAGCAGTTATTCACAATCACATAATTTTGGCTGTAGACTTCTCAAGTGGCACTGTTTTTCTTCTTGCAAGGTCAGCCTAAGATCCTACAGGTTTCAGGGTGTTGAGGATGGCACAGGGAGAATCTAACCAGTGCTTGATTTGGGGCTGGACTGTGGCAGTGGCGATGTGGGGGCCGTGATCGAGTCAAGCATCCATTTTAAAAAGGGGACATTTGTCAGTGAGAAGTTGACATACTATGAAAATGAGAGAGCTTATCTCTTGGCAAGATGATATAATCAGTGCGTCAACACTGGTTGTCTCACGGGGAAAATATCCTAATAAGAGGGTTTGAAAATTCAAGTTTCCCAGCATGAGCCCACCAGAGGATGTGGCAGAAGTGTGGTCCCTGGTATTCAGATGTGGGGGCTCCTCACAGACCTTTCTCGAGATCCACACAGAGCAAGCGGGGCAGCGGGCTTAAACTCTGGGCTCCGTGCTTCTCACTGCAACGCAGAGAGCCCACTGGGTCTTGCGTTTGGCGAGCACTGATGGATCGAAACGGGGAGTCATCATATATTAACATGATTGTGCTATAGATCACATATCAGATATGTGATATACGCATGATATAGAGCAGATATACGTCGTATCCAAAATAAATCCAATTTATATTTTATAGAAACTAATTCTTATTTTTTTAAAGGAGAAGTGCAGGCAGGAATGAAGTCAAGTAGGCGGGCAGGAGGAGAGAGGAGGAAGGAGCATCTTTATTTTATTTCATCTTTGTTGCTCCCCTGGGCCCTGGGTCTGAACCTGGGTCCTGGGGGTGTATGTGGTCTGCATCCTTATCCACTCGGCCAATGGGACTAATTATTCTAGAAGCTGATTATTCTAGCATAAATCACATTTACTTCTGTTTCACCAACTGCAGCATATTGGATGCTGAGATTAGGTGGGGAAGGAGGAAAAGGAAATGAAACAATTTTCTGTGCTGGCAATGAGTACTTCGGAAGTTTAGTATGTTGGCCTGTGATTTATTATGGGGCCAGTAGTAAATATCATACACTGGAAAAACCTCAGTCCTGACAAACACAGCTGGGCACGACTGTGGGGGACCAGGGCCGGTGGAGATTCACAGCGCTGCACGCGGGCTCAGTGATGTTGGTGAAGATGCCTCATGATGTAGTAAGAATGATGTCAAGTGTCTATGTGCTGGTATAGAGACTTAATATTCCAGAGACGCTGATGATTCACATCCACAAACTCAGGAATAACTTGCCAAAGGATTCCGGAAAGGGCCATAGGGAGGGTGACACCGAGGATGACCCCTGGAAGCACAGTGGCCTGGGGCGCGGTGACAGGTCTGGGCAGCAAGGCTCAGGGGCATGTCAGCACCCCGGGCGCGGGTGGGTGTGCCTCGGCAGAGGGTGCAGCCAGCCCCGGAGAGCAGCGGCTGGAGAGCGCAGCAGGGCCCACGCTCAGCTGTCCTGCTGGTCCTCTCCCGCGGGAAAGAGACGAGAGCGCGAGTGAAAATGACAACTGACAGAAACACACGCTCTGGTCACAGGGGCTGTTTTGGTCACCTGGTTCCGGGAACCACGCAGCCCTCCACCCCATCCATCCTCCTCTGCTCCTTTCCTGAAACACTGAAGACTTCAGATGCTGCGCTGGCCTCTGCTCCAGCTCACACCCAGGGGACCCGGGACACTTTCCGGGCCTCACTGGCCCCTGGGCCAGGCAGCTGGCTCTCCGTCCTGGCAGCTTCCTGGCCCAGAGACGGCGCCTCTTCTGAGCGCCGCGATGTCACTGTCCAACCACCGCGTCTCACCGTCCTCTAGTTGTGCCGCTCCTTCCCACATGCGGTCAGTTCCTGAGTTCTGTTTCCTTCTTCCCATGCCGCTGCTCATCTCCAGGCCCTGGGCCACACTCCAGCCCACGGAGGTCTCTTCTCCAGCCCACCCTCCACGTTTGCCCGGCAGCAGAGGCCATAAGACGGTTTTATTCTCCAGAGACACTGTGTTGCCAGCAGAGTAAAGATCACAGCAGACGACACAGCTCGTTAGAGACAGAGCGGCGGCTAGTGCCTGGAGCTTTAAACTTCGGTTTAGTACTTTTTCTAAGAACACGTAGTCTTAGGAATTCCAGCATCGGAATGCTTGATCCGCTCCACTTTTCTTCTAAATGCTTGAGGATTTTGCATCTTGTTTTTGTTTATAAGCTGTCTCGGCTCCTCTTGGCAGTAGGAGGAATCTTAAACCTTCAGTCAATCAAAGCTCATGTTGGTCAGACTCAAAATGCTGTGTGTACACATTGGGAAGCCCCCATCAGATGGGAAGAGCTGGTTGCCCCCTCTAGACGCAGGTTGCACTTAACTAGTCTGGCTTCACAGGTTATCGGTCACCCACTGCAGATGACTTCTGACCACCGCACAATGGGGAACCCCCTGACCTGCGCTCTGCCTCTGTCACGCTGGGTGTGGGGATACCAGAGAGCTAATTTTCTCAGTATCTGCCCCACCCAGGGAACTGTGCCTACAATCCCACGTGAACGAATTCAAGGTCTGGCTTGGAAGCGTCTAACAAGGCTTTTCATAAAGGTTTCACTGGCCTGCGAGGCCTCGAACGAGGGGCCTGCAGCGTATCGGAGGAGCTGGCAGACAAAGCGGAGGGTCCCGAGACTCAACTTCTTCAGAATCCCAGAGAACAGAAGTGGGACTCACTGTCCTGCGGGCCGCAGACTCTCAGCAGCACATCTCGGGAGAAGAGTTGTCTCAGCGACTGAAGGCTTGTTTTCAGACCTCCCAGTGATAACAAACGAGAAATTGGTTCAATACGCAAAAGCCTTATTTGGCAATTTTCATCTTCGATGCCCTCTCCAAATGTTCAGTCATTAATCTGCCTGACAGTGTCCCATTGAGTAGTTGTACACACTTTATGTTCATAAACCCTTGTGAACTTTTGTTGCTCTGGTACTTCATTTCGACTTTTCTCCCCCCATGTCCTTCCAAGGCCAAATCAGCACCATTCTTTGCTCCCATGGTGCCCCAATCTCTCCACAGTTTGCATCCCTCCTGGTGCAGGGTGCGGAAGCCAGCACATGAGGGGAGGGTCTGGACGACCGGAGGGAACGGCGTCCCTCGTGAGTGAGGGGGCTGTCACCTGGAGGTTACACGTCTGGGAGGGTCTGGACGGACAGGAGGGAACGGCGTCCCTGGTGAGTGAGGGGACTGTCACCGAAGGTAACACGTCTGGGAGGGTCTGGACGGACAGGAGGGAACGGCGTCCCTGGTGAGTGAGGGGCCTGTCACCGGAGGTAACACGTCTGGGAGGGTCTGGACGACCGGAGGGAACGGCGTCCCTGGTGAGTGAGGGGCCTGTCACCGGAGGTGAGAGGGCTTCGTGCAGTCCCCGCTCTGGTAGGGCCACAGAGCTGGTTCCCGCTGTCTGGTGGGGAGGGTTTTACGGGGGATCCTTCATGTCCAGACCCTGGTCCACATGCGGGGAGAGAGCAGCAGGCAACACAGGCCTCCGTGCTTCTCCCGACGAAGCCCCGATATTCAGAAACCAGGACTCAATCTCAGACCTTCCCACAATCGTCACGTCTTCTTGTTCTGTCGTGCTCCTCAGGGAAACGAGCCCACATCTCTGTTTTTCATGGGTAAATGTTGCTTAATTTGTTCTCAAGCCTTCTCTTTTAAGCTTCAATATCCGTTCTCAGGAATTAGTGACCAAATCCTCACCTGTATCCTCTAGACCACTCATTCCTGAGTGAGGAACTCTGTTGAGAAGGAGATTATAACTCGTGTCCGCTCATCAGAAGGAGCATATATATCTAGTTTATGTTTATATACACAGATACATACAATATATGTATTCATATATACATAAACACAGTTACCTGTGTAAACATCCATCTCTATGATCTGCCATCTATTTCTTATCTATACAACATCATCTATCACCTGTCATTGCTATCTCTCTATATCATCTGTCTGCTATCCATCATGGTCATCTATCATCTCTATCATCATCATCACATCATGTATCACCTATCCATCGATCTATCATCTATCTGTCATCTCTATATCTCTCTATTATCATACTATTCTCTGTCATGTTTCTATCATCATCTACCTACTATCTATCATTATCATCATCTATCTATCATTATCATCATCATTGATCACCTGTCTATTATCTACCTGTACCTGCCAGTTTAAGGAGTTGATAGTCCTTCTGAAGTCCACGGATGCCAGGTTAAAGAGCATCACCTAATCTAGAAATACTGTGATTATACAGACTTTATCTCATTTAGATTTCAGCTATTGTAATTAGATTTCACAGATCAGAAATTTGTCAGTAATTCACACTGGCTCTCAAAGGCGAGAGTCCCCACTTCCTTGACCACTTCAGTCATTTCTTTGAGCTATTTCTGCCCTTTTTACAGAAGTACGTGACGTGCACAGCTCATTCTAGCTGTGGGTCTACCGTTATTTTAGAGCAGAGGTTATTGTTTTCTGTCTTAATTTCAAATTTCAGTTGACTCAGCACATTGTCTTCAAGGTAAAGGCACACATTGCTGCATGCTCTCGACGGTGGCTAGATCCCAGAATCCATCATTTTCCAAGATAATTGGTCTTCGAGTCCCTGGGATGTAGTCCCTTGCATTTGCCTAGAAGGAATTTCATCTGCCAATTTTCTGCTCCCATATGCAGCCTCGTGAAATTTCCACAGTTCCCTCTGCATAAATGGCTCAATATTTCATTATTAAAAAGAACTTAGTGTCATGTGCAAACCTGAGGATTTTTATTGTAAATAGTCTCTTGTTACATCTTAGCATTCATTTGCAAGTTGGAACAATTTTTAAAATATTTATCCAGGCCCTTCTCTCCTTTTTTTTTCTTGGACTTGGTGTCAGTTTTCTTCCAAGATAAAACAGTTCATTAAATTCTATGCTTGGTTTCAAATAATACAAAATATTAGCAGGGGCATCGCTGGTTAGCTGGATTATGAATGACTTCAATTTTATTCATGTTGCCTCTCTGTATTCTCCACATTTTCTACAAGAATATATATCGCTTTTGTCATAAGAAATATTAAATATGCATAGTTTTTCATGGAATCTGATCCAAGTCTTTCCGAGTAGTTAAACGGAGAACGTCTCCTGGATTCTCTTTCCACGTGCCTCCTTAGAAATCCAAAGGAGCTATTTGCTTCCTCCCAGAAGAAGACCTTGCTCTTCTGTCTGTGCTTGTTCTCAGTCTTCAGGCGGCAGGGACTCCTCTCCTGGGTCCCTGTTCTTCTCTGTCTGTAGTGTAGCTGCTTGTCAGCTGTTATTCAATCGATCTGTCTGCACAAATGTCACCGGATCCCAAATCTTACCCTTGAGCATTTTCTCAACTCCCGAGCTGAGCGTCTGTGCTCCCAGAGATTCCTCAAGTTTGGGAAGAAAATTGTGACAAAATGCATTATTGATTCAGTCCAGTTTATTTATGGTAATTTGATTCTGCAACTGTGACCGATCTGCCTCCAAAGTTAATTTAGGAGACAGAACGTCACGAATGCCGTCCTGGGTGAAGGGTTTGCCCTGAGCTCTCCTTTTCGGAGCGGAACAGACTTTCTACGTTGTGATCATTCCTCGGTGGCTCTCACTGAGTCCCTCGCTGTCTTTCTGCCTCCCAGGTTTCCAACAGATATTTTAATACTAGGGGTAATCTCTCAGAAATGTCTCTCAATTCTTTTACTAGTTTAGCATTGCTTTTATTTGCATTATTTTTCCTATCTCTTTCTGACTTGGGCATATTTATTTTCAATATGATGTCTTTTGAAAATAATACCTCTTATCTTAAAAATTTATTTAGCTTGCAGATTGTACAGAAACTGATGGGGGGCTGGACTGGGCTTGCATGCTGTAGTCAGAAAGCTCTGATCCTGATGTTTCTGTATGATATTTCCACCCCCATGATGATGTTACTTCCTCTTCCCATAAAGTCCTGCGACTTGTTTTAAGATGTCTTCTACAGATACATCCTCTCCTGTGTGCCCACACCATGTCCTTCCTATAGTGAGTTTTGTTTGGTAACAAGAGACTGTCTAGTTCCTTACATATGGATTCTATCAGAGTCCTCACTTCGTGCCAAACGCCTCCTATGGCCTTTTGGTCTGTGACGTCTCTCGTGCTGCTGTTTTGCACTCACACACACTGGAGTGGTCTTTCTCCACTTCTCCCAGCCATTAGTTCTCAGATGGCGGCATTCTTACTTATCATCCTTATTTCTCTCAGGTACACTCTCCTCTTCCTCTCTGATTGTTTTAGTTGAATCTTGAAAACACAGATTTTATGTTTTCATCCATTCTCCTCCCTATTTCTTATTTTTAAACTTTCTAAAACCTGGAAAAAGTCCTGAACAGCCTAGTGTTGTTTGACGTCAGATGGCAGCCTTCAGATAGCCTGGTTCTTGGTGACTTTGTGGATCTCTTCCTTGCATTTTCATCTTGTCTCTAGATCAGACTCTGGAGACATGTTTATCCTTAAGATTCTTCACAGCGCCACTTTACTTTGGGAGCTTGGCTGGAAGCCTCTTGCTGTTAAGTTAATTTGACCCAAGTATGATTCGCATCGAGTCTCTGTCCTTCCCAGCATGGCAGCCTGCTTTATGAAGGTCACTAGAAGTCTTGCGTTAGGCAGATCAGGACACGGACCGTGGCCAGCACAATACCAGTGAACGTGGCTTGTCTCCACTCAGTACATCCGTCATCCCGGAGAAGGTGTGCATGCAGATGACTCGGGAATGTCTTAGGAACTAGATTCCATAAAGATGAATCTGATTTCTCACTAGCTACATGTTTGGATTTGGTGTGATGGCAAAGTGTTGACATAAGAGTCAAGAGATTTGAATCTTCTCTTTCCATGAACTTAACCAATGTAAAATTTCTTGGCCTATGTTTCTCAACTGAAAAATACAGAGTTTGATGTAGTTTCTCTCCAAGACTCTACCTCCAATATTCTGAGGTGTTACAGCCAACTGTGTATCGGGAGCAAGGCTGTGTCCCAGTTCTATGATAATTAAGGTCTTCTGTTTTAATTGCTTAATTCTTTAATGTGAACTTTTTTGGTTTTTTCAGAGATGACAAAAATGACTGTTGTCTGTCAGGACATCAAAGTGCTTTGAAAATGACTCTGCCTTCTCTCTGCGGGCGAGGAATCTGAGGCACAGAAGTCAGATGCTGCCCCAGTGAGAAAAGCACCAGGTCCCCGAGTTAATGACAAAGTTTTATAAATAGTAGTTTTAGTCTAAGAAATACATGACGATCTGCCCTGAATGCCCTTTTTAACGGTGGCTCATGACTGCAGTGGTTTCTGTTCCAGAGGCAAAGTTCAAACTGGCTTTCACTCCTTTGGCCCCAAATCACTTTTCAGGAGATTGACTATCCAACTACTGAAGGCAAAAGGCCTCTGTCTCTCTGATGAAGGACAAAAAAAATCAAATTAGGGGTTTACGTAGAAGAAACAACACCCAAATTAAGTGAGACTCTGGATTTCAGATTTGGCATCTTTGTTGGCATAAAGTATGGCTGAGTTAGGAGATAGAATTGAAAGAGCTTATTTTAATATCACGCAGTGCAAATGGAGAATGTGGTGCATCATCCGAACAGGTTTCAGACACCAGATGCATCTCCAACGAGAGGTCAACCTCAGCCCGCAGAGCTCCTGAGAACTCCGCCTGGGACTTGCTTCAGGTTTGACATCTTTATCTGTGGTGCTGCCTGTTGTCACTCATCTTTCTCTGGTGGCCTTGCTTTCAGACACCAGCTTGGCTCCCTGAGTCTGGCTTTGGCTCCTCTCTGCTGCCTGCTGCTTCTGGCCCAGCTGACACCTGCGTGGGGCACTTTCAGAGATGGAGGCAGAGGGACCATGTGGCGCTAGGCACATGGGTGGGTGTCAGGACCTTGTGAGTTTAACCTCAGACAAAGAGAACTGGTTATGGCACCAGGCTTTTTGTGACAAGCTGACTGCTAGATACGCGAGTCAAGGGAAGAGATGGCCCCGGCTGCACGTTCCCGCAGGCAGGGACATCCATGAGAGGACACTTGCAGATGCACCCACCACCTCCCTGCTCACTCTTGTCCAAGGGGCATGGAGTTATCTTACTGGCAGGTTTGGGGGCAAGCACTAGGCAGGGACCGTTAGTCCCGGCCCGTGCAGGACCAGCGATACTGTGACGAGTAAGAGTCTTCAGAACGTAACGCAGCTTGGCTTCTGTGCTGACGCAAATATTGGGCGTATTATGGGCCAGTAAGCTCATGACAAAGCACACGTGAGTGAAAAGCCACTTAAAAATAATGGCCTTCAGTCACAAAAAGACAAGCACTGTGCCATTCCACCTACACGAGGTGAAATCTCAGACAGCCGACCTGAAGTAGCAGAGCTCACAACACAGGACCATGTGGCTATAGGGGTGTGGAAGGGAATGCAGCGTTGTTGCTTAATGGGACAGAGCCTTGTATTTGAACACATTTCAAGCTGGAAAACATTCTGAGTTGAGCTGAATGATAGATGGAATCACCACCCACTCTCCTAGGTGGCCTGCGTTTTCAAATTGAAAAGAGGAAGAGTTTTGCAAGATGGAAGACTCCTGGAGATGGTGGTGGTGAAGGTGGCATGATAATGCGAACCTACTTAATGCCACTGAGTTGCGCTCTTAAAATAGACAGGATGATAAATCTTAGGTATATTTTTCCACACTTAGAAAGACATAAAAAATCCTTGTCTTTAGTTTATTTGGCTTATGTGCAGGTGTTTTCTGCTCATCAAAATCCACTGTATCAATCACTTTGCCTCATGAATTTGGTGATGTATCCTCCCAGGAAATAAATCTCCAATAGCTGAAATTATTATGCAAGGAAGAGGTCAGTATTGCTGCTGGGAGGACTTCTGGTTTGCCCGAAATGTTTCAGCTCCAACACCAACTAGCATTTTCCCAACCACAGAAAAAGTTAATTATGAAAGGACCTGTCATTCCATACTTGCAGCGTATGGAATTTGTTCTCTTCTTCTCTGTAATTTGAAAACGCAAACTACCTAGGAGATCAGGTGGCAATTCCACCTATCATTCAGCTCAACTCAGAATGTTTTCCAACTTGAAAATTGAATATATAAATCTTATAAAACTCATTTGCTCAGTTCTTTGAGCTTGATCTTTAGTAATATCTAGTATATTGAGCTTATTTAAAACACATAGATGAGAAATCCCCAGTCAACGGTGTTTTCCTAGAATTCAGACTTCTCTGGGCATCTCCGCATAACTCAGAGAGCAGAATGTGTGTTCAGACACAGGACAAACACAGGGGAGAAATGGTCTAGATCAAGGAGAAGCTCGCTGCTTGCTTCAGCGTTGGTATTTAAGGAGATGGACACAAAATGCTCTGTTTTTCCTCCATCTGAGCCTGAAACCAAAAGAGACAGTAGAGTAAAGGAGATGCAGGGAAGAGCCAGCTTTGTTATGACACAGGAGAGCAGGGCTTCGGAGTGGGGACCTGGGCCACATCTTGAATCTCAGACCTGGGCAAGTGGACTCACTCACTCCCAGGCCCCGCAGCAGGGACAGTCTCTACCATTAAGCTTTGGAAGGCGGGATGCTCACAGGACGATGGGTCCAGCGCAGGCTGGAGTGGAACTGTCTGCCCAGTGCTCACCCCAGAAACTTCCAGTAAGATAACTCCACCCTCTTGGAGAAGAGTGACTGAGGAGGTGGGTGCAGCTTCACGTGTCCTGCCGCTGAGGTCCCTTCACGTGGGAAGGTGCTGCCAGCACCGGGAACCTTCCACCCTCTCCCTTTGACAGCAGACTTGCTTGTTGAGATCCCTGCAGCTGTGTTTGAGTCCAGCACGGCACGGGCCCTGAGGACTTGTGTCTGGGTCAGTTCCCAGGAAAAGGCTGCGACCAAAAGCTACAGAAATAAAAATGGAAAATGAAACCTCCGGGTGATGTAGGGAGAAGACGGGCCTCAGCCACACCGGCTTTGTCGCGTCGGCAGGACCTGCAGCCAGCGGTCCACGGGGACACCCACGTGTGGATCGTGGGTGGCCGTGGGCTTCCTAGTGCGGTTGTCACACAAGGACAGTCAGGAATGACACGGCAGCAGTCGTGACAGACGTCACAGAAGCGTTCACTGTGCCCGCTGGACAGACACAGGCGCCATCGCCGCGTTTACGTTTCTCTGCGAACATTCGCAGGCTGCAGGGTGGATCTGAGTAAGACCGGCCCATAAACTCCTCATCTATGTTTAGCCACGACACCTGTTTTTCCCTGCCGGTGTCTTTTTGTTTCATGTTTTTTGGAAGCCCTTGAAGTGACAGATGTCATGGCTGTGCCCTTTAAGTATTCAATATGCACCGCTGACAGAGAAGGACGGTTTCCACAGGAGCCATCATTACCTTCCCCAAAGCGAGTCATAATCCTCTAGCATCATCTAATACTCCGTCTATAGTCAGTTCTTGCACTTGTCCCCTACGCGTCACTCTGATAGCTTATTTGTTTAAACTAGAATCCAAGGGTCACATTACCATGGCTCTGAAATACGTACTTTTCATTTCAGCCTTTATGGACATGTATAATGCATATAGACTATAGTCGTGCCGTAAGAGTAACGCCTGATGGCTTTTTCACCAGCGGGGTGTCCCACGTGCGGCACCGGACCGAGGCGGCGGCAGGAGACCTCAGCGCCCCGGGGGATCCCCATTCCCGCTCCGCCAGCCCCTCACTCTGCTCGGCCACCGGGATCCCAGCAGCAGAGATTCCTTGCATCCGTCTTCATACTTCAGTGACAGCAGAGCCATGCAGAACATATTCCTGTGGTCTGGCTCCTTTTCATCATCAGTAGGGTGGTGAATGTGCCAATAAGGTCAAGGGATTTCTGTTGGGCTTGGAATGAAGTCCACACTCAAACTCTTCCTCCCGCGAGGATGCCCCGTAGACCCGCCCCGGCTGCCTCTCGTCTTCTGTCAAACTCATCATCCATGAGGCTTCCCTCTCTAACCTGTTTCTTTTTATTCCGAAATATGGTTTGATCCAGAAAAGGCCTCCTTTCATTTTTTTTTTTTTTGCAGTAAAACATTGCTTTTTTCTTTTTTCCTAAACATCAGCCCGTTGAAGAGGCCAGAGCAGTGAGTCCGTATAACGTACCTCCGTCTGTGTGTCTAAGTGCTTCCTTGTGGTGCCACCTGGTTGTGTCATTTAGACTGTTCCTCACCCTCTGCGTGGAAAGGCCTGGTTAGACTGAGCCTGTACTTTGGTTCACTGGTGAGGCTGGAGCATTTGCATGACATTTGGAAGGACGGGCTTTCTGGTTGTCGTGTCTTCAATGATACGAAGTCGGCCAGTGTGTTCACTGTTCTCTCGGCTGTTACTTTACATCATCTAAGCCTCATGCAGCGATAAGGCAAACAGTTGGCATTGGGACTGTGGCGTCTGACCTGAGACTCTAGATGCCTCAGTTCCTCCTCAGCCTGCGTGTCCCAGCACATGGCCGAAGAATGTCCCCCCTGCACGTCCTCAGGGTGAGCGGGTGCCAGAAAAGAAGAAATCAACACAGCAATTCCAGATGTTCCCTGGCTCCTCTGGGAGAAATGGATAAGAACATAATTAGCAAAAAGGTATTTTTGTGTAAATGGCATCATACATTAAAAAGTGCAATTAATTTACATTCTTACTTTAGCTTATGTTTGCTTGGAAAAAGCTGGCTAGACACAACCAAGTGTATGCATCCTGACTTACCTCCTGACTCGTGGTATAGATGTGGGAGTGAGGAAAATCATAGCTGCAGGTGAGAGGGCGCGGGGCTTAGGATGCGTGGGGAGGGGCCAGGAAAGCCCTCGAACAAGCACTAAGGTGCCCATTCTCCTGTCTGTCAATCACCGACCTCGGCTGCTCTCTCTCTTTGTTTCATGCTTGCGCCGTTTCCCTGTTGGATGACAAAGCCTCTGAGGGCAGACTGGGCCCTTAGCCTTTTAGCGACAATGCCGACATGGGAAGAAGCTGGTCTCCGGAGTCAGACTTTGTTATGAAAATGACTAATTGTATACACCCATGTGCTGCCTGACAGTTGGGCTACTTTCCAAGAAAGGCGTCATTAGGTCGGCAGTCATGCAGACGTCACAGAGGGCAGGGACACCAGCCTGGATGGCGTAGCCTGCCTCCCAGGTAGGCGGTCCACAGGGACGCACTGTGACCGCTGCTCTCCTTGACAGAGGCGTTGTCATGCGGTGCACGCCTGCTCATGTGTTGTGTGATCTTGTGTGATGGCGTGTGTGTGGTCCAGTCCAGGAGACAGTGTCCTGCCTCATGAGATGGGTAACGCCACGCTTCACAGACTTGTGAGGCAGATTCATTCGCTCGCTCACTCATTCCGTGGTATTTACTGAGCATGTTCTATTTGCCGAGCCCAGCTTGGGTTGGGATACAAGGCTGATTATGAGAGGTGCCCTCTCTTGCTGAATGTCCATGAATCCGACGCAACAGCAGGTGGATGTTCCCACGTTGCAGGCTTTTGATGCAGAGGCAGGCATCCTGGTTTCACGTTCCTGGAGACAGCACCAGCTTCTATTCCAGTTTCCCCGACTGAACACTTTGCATCGCTTCAGCGCAGGGTGGGGATCGGACATGGTTTCGTGGTTTCCCCGTCTGTGCTCACGTCTGTCCGGCACCGTCCGCGCCCTGCGGTGGGAGTCAGTTCCGCTGGACTTGGCACTGACACCTAGAGGCTCGTCGCCACTGCTGGGGGCGGGAGGTGGAGACGGAAGCGTCCGCTCTCTCCTTCAGTTCTGGGGCTTCTAGCGTAGCTGGGACGCGGAGAAAATCTTAGAGACCAGGAAACGGAGACCTTCCGATTAAGCGTGTTAAAAATGTGGAAATAACCGTGGTATAAATAAGAATGTTTACATATAAACATGTCTATAAATGCTCGCATTCTGGAGAGAGGGTGGCTGCGCTCCGAGACTGTCGCCCTGACAATTCCGATCATCTTGGCACCTGGCTTGCAGCCCCAGCCTGGCACTTCTGACGCTCTCTGTGTGTTCGTGCTGTGGGCGGTCAGACCGTCGGCTCCCTGCGCACAGCCCGCGGTCTTGAGCAGCCTTTCCGCCAATCCAGCAGCGGTGGCCAGGGCTCCTGCCCAGGCCGTCCCTCTGCCGTGCTTCCCGGTCCCTGACGGAGAGTGACGTCCACTTAGCCCACCCGCTGCTTCCAGACGCTGCATTTTGGGCACGGTGACTCCTCCTCCCCTCCAAGCATGTGCTGCTAAAGAAGCTGATGGAGCAAACCCAGGGAGGCGTTTTTCATTTCCTCTGATGGCGCATAATGCTTCTGTCCATAAACACGATAACACGGTCGCTGCACACGCACATACATTGTCGCCGCTGTCCCGGCCAGGAGAGGAGCCCCGTAGCCCCGTTTTCCATTATGATCTAAATTATGTTCCTAGTAAAAGAGTTTTCAATCAAGGCAAATACAATTTCATCCCAGCCTAACACCCACATCCTGTGCTCTCTCTCTTTCTTGCCTTTTTTTCTGGGTCATGCACCCTGATGGGTGTGAGAATCTTCTCTGCTGGGGAGAACCACCTTGCTCCTCGATGAACGATAACGGCGGCTCTGAAAGCATCTCCCATAACAGACCTCTGCGATTTGCAAGAGTGGGGGATAAATCAAAGCAGGGAGGAGATGCCACGTTAAGCCAGAAGCTAAATGTTACATCATGTCGCAGGAGGCTTGGGGAAGAGCTGGCTACCTCCCCCATCAATTCCTCTGTGCTTGTTACCGCCGCCTCGGTCCATCAGAAGCATCCTTCTGAATCTGCAGGATATTGTCACCTCTTTCTTTCCTGCCATAGCAGCTGGCGGCGGAGGCTGCAGACATTGCTCATTCCCTTCAAGGCTCTTAACACACACGCACAAAAGAAAATGAAGCTTAATTTGTTAAAAAAAGAAAAAAAAAAGTGTCAGCTCACCCTCAGGCTCAGCACAGGCACCAGGGAAAGAAGCAAAGACAAATGCCTCTAGGTGAACTGGCACCGACTCTCATTCTGCGCCCACGCTGCTGCTGGGCTGCGCCGACCACATTAATCATGCCCGACAGGGAGACAGCTCAAAACTTAAGCAATTTTCAAACAAAGATGCACCGTTTAAAAAATACAATAACATAACTTTATTTGGTGCCGCTTTCTTAGTACCAGCTGTGGATCTGAAAAATGTGCATCAGATGCCAATACAAATAATAAATGCCTGCATGCGGATGGTGGGGGAGTAGCAGGAACAGAAAGAGCAGAAGCGGAAGACAAACAGCCTCCCTCTCTCTTTGGAGACCTTCCCCAGGTCCCAGGAGCCAGGCAGGGCCCTCCGTGCACAAGGCCTGGCTCTGCTCCGGCCCTGGGCTGATGCGGACAGCAGCTGGGTGGGCTGACGCAGCCCCGCCCCTCCATTCCCGGGCTGACCATCGGACCCCGCAGAGCACAGCGCCTGTGGTGTCCCTGGGCTTCTGTGTGCTCTGCTGTAGGAACCAGGATGTTTCAGGTCAGGCGATGCTACTGTCCTCAAGGGAGGGCAGGTATCTCCGTCTCTGACACCCAGCACTGTGCCTGGTTCCTGTCTTTGGCCTCCTGTTGATGAGACTTGTTCTGATCCCACATGCCGCCTGCTCTGGCTCTCCGCTCGCCTGGTCTGCTTTCCCTCCTGGGAAGTGTCCATTTGTCTAGGACGCCTGAGTGTCCACTGGGCCTGGTGATCGCTAGGTCCTCAGGCACCGCTCATGGCCTTGCATTCCCAGCTGCCTTTGCACTTAGCTGGACCTGCTTCCCAGCCCCCATTCTGATGATGTTTGGAAGGTTTGGACTAGACCCCACGAGTCTTCTTTCTACATTGTACTTCTGGCATATGCCAACTCTTGCTCCAAAGCGTGAAGAAAATAAATGAGCAGGAGGAGAGTGGACGACCCTGGCACTCAGCATGGTGTGACTGTGGCCGAAGGCCCTGAAGGCAGGGACATCGCTGTGCCCTGGGGCGTCTTCGTGCTTAGTCCCAGGTGTCCGAATCCTGCGCAATGTAGATGAGCGAGCACGTGTGTGAGGGCAGGAGCAGGTGAGAAAGTCGACGAGAACCTGGGTGTCGCACCAGACTTGCGGGAAATTTTTAGACTTCTCGATCATTGAGAGACAAGTCAGGACACAATGACACGTTCTGGAACCTCAGGGTTCCGGAAAACCACGTGTGGAATCCCGCCTTTCGTGTAGGAGATGAGCTACAGACCCTGCAGTGAGAATGAACTTGGAAAACACCGTCCGTGGAGGAAAATCCACTGTCCCATGGTAACTGGAGGATTCAGCCTTCATCTAAGTCAATCAAAAATCAACTAAGAATGTTTTACTATGAAATACATCAGGTGCAAACAAAATTATAAATAATACAGATTTTAAAATCCAGCTTAAGAAGCCAACATCCCTGTGACTATGGAAGCCCTCTCTTTATTCCATCTGTTCCCGTCCTCTCGCCCCTTTTTATCAGAAGTAATTAGTGTTCTGAATTTAATTTCCATGCATTTCTGTATATGTGTTAAGTATGGGATTACATATGTCTATGTTTCTAAACTTTATTATTTTGCCTGTTTGTCAATCATTTCAGGGTTTCAGCTACCTGTTGTCTTTTACAATTTATTTTTTCTGGATATGATTGTGAGGCGGATTCAGATCATTCTCATTCTGGGATCAGCCAACTAGAGCCAAAGGGCCAAATCCAGAGCTGGTCTGCTTTTAGGCACCCCTTGTGCTGAGAATGGCTTTTACATTTATAAGCCATTGAATAGCAAATGGAATGAAAGTAGTAGGTAAGACAGAGGTCATGTGTAACTGACAATGCTGCCAATATTTACTTGACCCCTTACAAAAATAACTTCATGATTTTCGTTCTTTAGTTTTGTCTGTGTTATTCTAATTGCTACAGTCTTTTACACATATTTGAAAAATTAGCTTGTCAAGTTTCATAAAAAAACCCCTTGAGGATCTGGGACTTGCACCTTTTCATCTGTGTTAGCTATCCTGCAGTTATAACAAATTACAAAAAATGTAGCAGCTTGCAATAACACACATTTAGGAAACTTTTTGTTTTTCAGGGCTATAGTCTAAGATGGGTCTCCCTGACTGAGAGGGGCTGGCAGAGCCGTGCTCTTTGAGAAGTCTGTAGGGAGCACACCTGCCTTTCCCAGCAGCGAGACGCTGCCTACAGTCCCTTCTGGCCTCAAGGCCATCAGTTACTTTGTTCCAGCCTCTCCTCCTGCCATCAGCCTTCTTCCCTGGGAGTACCGACTCTTCTGCCTTCCTCTTGCATTTTTAAAGTCTCTTGTGATCACCTGGGGTCCACCCAGAATCTGGAATGATCCTCATCCCGAGGGAATCATCTCAAAGCAACTATTACTTCATCTGGAGACTCAATTTTACTTTACCAAACAGCCCCACGTGGTCACAGTTTCCACGCACTAGGGTGCGGGCATCCTGGGAGCGTCGACTATAAACTCACCCAGTGAGTCTTTTTTTAATATTACATTTTTAACTTGCCTTTAGTTCTTTTTGCAGCTTCTATTTCTCTGCAGAGACCGTTTATATTTCTGTTTCGTGAGCAATCGCCACTGCCTGCTGGAACACGTTTATGATCCTGCTTGAACACTTCTGTTCGAACATCCAAACTTGGTGTCGTCTCAGTGTTGGGATCAAGGATTTTCTTTTTTCCTTTGAATTGAAGTGTTTCTAATTCTTTGTACACAAAATTTTGCATTACATCCTGTAGAACATTTTTGGGTATAAGTTTATGAGACTCTGTTTCTTATTTAGATCTTCTATTTTATGTGGTGGTTAACAGGTTTAGGTACAGAACACACACCCGTGTTTTATGATGTGTGGCTCCAGTATCAATTTAGTTTTCGAAACCTGGGCCATGCTGGTCCACTTGTGTGTGACCCAGACAGTCTGAAAGCTGGAAGGATTCTTCACCCGAGTCTCAGTTTCCAATCAAAAATTGGAAAATTAGGGATTTGCCCAGGATTGTTTCTTTTTAATTGGTAAGGAGAGGTGCAGCAGGAATGAAAGTAAGCAGAGGTAGGCAGGAAGAGAGAGGAAGAAGAAGCACTTATTTATTTTATTTAGTTGTTCATCTTGGTTATTTATGCTGTGCCCGGGACATGAACCCAGGTCCTTGAGATGTATGTGGACCAACAGATAAGATAGTGGACAAGTCTAAGTGAATATATTTTTAAAACTTGTGCACAAAAAGGGGCAGAAGATTCTAGAGCAGACTGGAGATCAGTTATATTAATCGACTTCTACCCAGTTCTACTTTTCTGAAGTCCCACTGGTGAATAATTAATGCTCTCATTTAGGGAAAGAAGTGAAGAGAGAGGAATAATTAATGCTCTCATTTAGGGAAAGAAGTGAAGAGAGAGGATATTCTTGTCCTTATATTATTCTTCTTTTGTGGAAAGTTATGAAAGGGAAAAGAAATCTAAATGGAGTTGACTTTCCCTGTTGGAGGAGAAGGATTCAAGCTTCACACCTGATTGGAGAAAAGGGTCCAAAGCCTGCAAGTATCTCCTCATGGAAATGCATCATATCCGCTTTCCTCTGCCCAATGAGTTGGAGTAAGCTGGGCTGCAGGACAGCTAATGTATCTCAGAAGATACACTGCAGTCACAGAAAACCTAACATAGTCTTAGACCACCTAAGCGCCTCTTCTCTTCCCTTTGGCACCTTAGCTACTGTTCTCTCAGACTGCAGAGAAGTGGATAAAGCAAGCAATGCAAAAGTCAAAATGATGTTTTCTAAGAGACAACTGTGTCCACACGAAAATTTGCACATAAATGTTCATCAAAGCATTATTCACGATGGTCCTCCCAAGTAAACCCAGTGTTTACACAATGGAATCTTGTTTGGTAAAAATAAAGAAGCACACTCTTGACACAGGTTACAACATGAATGAGTCCTGAAAACCGTAGGTGGCTGAAAGAAACCCGTCACAAAGACCACATTTCTCAGGATTTCACTGAGAGGAAAAGTGCAGAGTAGGCAGAAATACTGCAGAGACAAAAAGCACATGAGTGTCAGAGGTGAGGGGGAGGGATTGCTAATTGATGTTGGTTTTCTTTTTGCAACTATTAAATACTCTCAAGGAGTTTTTCTTGTCTTCCCTTTTCCTTGATTGTTGTAATGTACCCAACACTGTAAATACACCAAAATGCTTGATAGCATGTTTTTAAGTGGGTTAATTTTATGGCATGCAAATTATAGCTCAATAAAGTTGTTATAGCTTAAAAAAAGACAAAAGATGGTTTACTGATGATCTGGGGGGAGGGGCAGAAACGCCTCACAATATGGAAGCACCAATAAAATGTCTGGTCAGTCAAACTACCCAAGTCAGTGAAAAAAATACAAGGAGGATCGGAGCTCTACAGGAAAAAAGGGAAAATAAATACCAGGGCGATAAGGAAGCAGAATTGAATAACAGAAATGAAAACTCAGGTAATTCCTCAATATTGCTTCATGTAATGAAGAACTTAATGAGAAACTGAATTTAGATAAACAGAAAAAAAAGACAAATCCATGAAACAACAGATTGAGATCAAAGGAATATTATAGGTCCAAGGTAAAAAATCAGAACTCGAAGCAGCATTTTTATAGAACTAATTTAAAATGGGTCAAAATCAAGGACTCAAATAGATATCACCAATAGTTAAATTCCAAGTCCAGAATCTTTCCCTAAACAGAAGTTCTAAAATAAAAGAAACCAAGACAACGTGAAGTTTTTCTTTGTAACCCAAGGGACAGTATCATCTGTCCTGAACAGATGTGAGGTTATTTATAATCTTTGCTTATCCCACTTTATTTTGAATGTATATATTCATATTTTTCATTGAAAAAACATTGATGCTTTTAAGTACTGGGCTGCGTCCCAGACTCTACTAGGAATATTAGGCAATATATGGAATATGTATTTGTTATTTTAAAAAGATGAAATAGATTTGAAACCTCAAACATACCCCGCTTACAGGATTCAGAAGGAGACTGTGGGCCAGTAATAAACTAGGACTCCCACAAGTCAATTAAAGAGATAATGAGATTAATTAGAAAAACGAATAGAGTGGAAACAAGAAAAAAACGATTTAATGCAAGGATAATTCGTATCTCTGAAATATGGAGACAAAGGAAACAAAAGTGTATTAAAAAATCGAACGTAAGAAAAATTTTCCTGAAATGAAGAAAATAATGTTCCAAACCACAGTGTGCACAGGAAAAATTGATATGAAATATTCAAAACCCCCAAGTTATGAACTTCAAAAGTAGAGATGAATTATTTAGACACACAGGCCAAAATAAAGGGTAATTTATTTACAAAGGGGAGACAATGAAATTGGCCTCTACCTCAGCAATATTCCATGACAGAAAGACGGGAGCTATCTCTACAGTTTGTGCTCTAGGGAAACTATAATCCAGCCAATGCTCAGTTGAGGAAATAGCATGAGTGACATTCTCAAACATGAATTAATCAGGGGCTAGGACACTCACGAGTCATTCTTAAACACTTTGCTTGACAATTAATCCAATTCGTAAGTTGTGCAGGCATCATGAAAACTTAGGAATAGAGAAGTGAGGTTAAAAGGAGTGGTGATGGGCCGGTGTCAAAGGTGGTCCCTTTTCAGTGATTTATAGAATTGGACAAAGTTCATCATTATTTCTTTTATCTTCCTCAACAACATATAAAGCTTGCAAAGTCTTCACTCCAGTGCCATCTTCCCATGTTCCATTTACTGTTGCCCAGTATTTGAGCTTTATTTAAAAATTCGTTTTCTTTCATGGTCAATGCTAAGAGATTTGACAGAATGATTTTCTCTGCTCATCATTGGCTCTTGCATCCATGAACTGCATTTCCTCTTTCCCTAACTATGCCCTTTTGTGGTTGTTTCAGTGAGGGAGACACATTTCTCTTGTTGTAATGTATCCGTGTTTTGCACCAATAATTTGAGTAATAACTTCACCGAGCACAGTTCTCAATGGTTAGCTATGTTTCTTCACCACTTGGAAGTTATTTCACGACCTCTGGTCTCTACGTTTTTAAGGCAGTGGTTAGATTTCTTGTCGTTAGTTTGTAGGTAACTTAATTTTTCTCTGGGCTACTTTAAATTGTTGTCTTCTGTAATGATGCTTCACAATATTGAATTTTCTCCCCCCTTCCTTCTTTTCTGTTCATTTTCTTTTTCTCATTCTTCCATCATCCTATTCTTGGCTTCTTTTTCTATTCTTTTTCACATTTTTTTGCTTTTCTTTTCACAGGTATAAAGTTTCTTTGATGAGCCTTCTTTTTTGAAGGAAAGGTGCAGGCAGGAATGAAGTCCGGTAGGAGGAGGAAGAAGCACTCCATTGATTCATTTTTATATAGTTGTTAACACTGATTGCTCCCCTCAGCCTCAGGTTTTGAACCCGGGACCTTGGGATGTGTGTGGGACTGCCCCCTGGGTGTGCTCATCTGCTAGGCCACCAGGGTGCGCCCTCTTTTGAGGAATTGTAAGATAGCTTCTTTTTCAACAGATGTTAATGAGAATTTAAGATGTGACTGGAATTTCATTTAAATTTTTAATTAATTTGGAATAAGTTGATATCTTTAGTATGTTTAATATTCCTATTAGAGACATGCTATTTCTTGTCATTAAAAATGTCTCATTATAAATGTTGGTTCATTTATCAAATCTTCTTGAATAATTCCTGCAAAATAAGTTCATAGATTTACTACACATTTGTTTCTATTCAGTTTTCTTTTTATAAAAAATCCACATTTTCTCTGTGACTATTGTTACTTTAAAGAAATCTATTAAACTTTTGTATTTTTTCTATCTGGTTAGACCAGATTCTATGTAGCATGTAAGGGGGTAGCCTAAAGATCAAAATTAAAGAGTGGGTACAGACAGCAGAGATAAAAGTAGGCAGCAAAATCCATTTTTTTAACACTTTATTTTTTCAGAGCTATATTAGTTTTACAAAAAAATGAGAGAAAGGTATAGAGATTTAATATGCCTGTTAAGACAAGTAGCCTTTAATTAGAGAGACAAAAACTGTATGACTAAATATTTCATTCTCCCCCAGATAGGCAGGGAAAGAGATATAATTGAATATGACCAAGGAAAATATTGTAATCTATTTAATTTTCCTGCTAGAGTAAATATTAGGTCTAGACATTTGATGGTAGAAAGTGCTAGTGGTAAATGCTAAGTGAAATAGAAATAGGGAAGTAAATACAGAGAAAGACTGGCTATATTAATATTAGTAGAGTTGGAATAAATGCATCAAGGTGCAGAGAAATTTCAATGCACAGTGAACAGAGGTAATTTCTAAGACACCAGGGAAAAGGCCTAACCTGTGTCTTAGAGTATATTTAAAATATACCCCAGAAATCATAAAATCAATATACGTATCTGAGAATAAAGCAAAAGAATGATCAATTTATAATTTAAGAATACTTGAAAGAGCTTCAGTGGTTCCCTGACTTCATCAGAACAAATCATATCAGACCAGTTTAAATCTCTTTCATGCCAGAACGACAGACGAGAAAGCCAAGCATTTGAAAAACATAATCTATTTTAATTTCAATAACTGCCTGGTTCTACAGAGGATGTCCTGGTCTTCGTAAGCCATGCACACAGGGAGCAGTGCGCCAGTCTCGGCAGCTGGGTCTCAGTCACCTGCCTCCGGCAGGACGCTCATGCGAACAGGGGGTGCTGAGAATCCCTGCTGGGGTGCTTTAGAATCTGTAACTTGATTGAACACCTAAAATAAAAAATCTGATATCACTAAATATGTAGGTACGACCAGGTCAAGTATGAATACCTATATCCAGTGTAAAATTTCATTTTGAAATCTTATAAAGAAGAATTCTAAAATATTGATCAAGGCAGTAGAGAAATCTGGGAGTAAAAAGTTCCACTATGTTTGTGGGGCGAGTATTGAGGCGGATATGAGTGCCAGGAAGATCACAGATCAAGACGGATAGTGATAAAAAGTATTTGTTAATAGGAATAAGAGAGAAATATGACAGGAAGAAGAAAGAGAGGAAGGAAGGAAAGTAGGAACAAAAAAAGAAAGTAAGAAAGCAAGCAAACATGGGATTTAGTTGTATTATGGGGAAGCATTTAGCACCTAAAGTCTAAAAAACACTCCTCTAAGCATTCTAGTCATTCTTCTGTTAGAACATTATGCCATATTTCAGTCAACAGTTTTAAAAGGATGTGAGGAAATGGAAATGGATTTCGAGTAGAGCAACGAGAAAGACTGAAGGGATATATGTGTATGTAATATATGTATATAGATGTAGCTATAGCTGTATCTTCTAGGCTAAAAGGTCAAAGAGTCAGTATATGTAAACTAGAAAAGGGATAGGTAAGGGATGACTTTATTATCCTTTTCAACCAGAGAAAGGATTTTCAAGAAAGATAACTACCGGTGATCCCTCAGGCCTCCAGAAGATGAGAGAGCACAAAAAAGCAGGACTTTGAACATACAAGGTCAGGTTTGGATACAAGGCAGCTGCCTCTGCCTCCAGCACAATGGAGATTTGAAATCACTTCCAAAGGGACCTCTGAGCCAAACAGCCACACCGCCCTCCACTGACACCTCCGCTGACGCCTGTCACGACAAGGTTGGGACAGATGCCCACCAGCCAACTGGCCGCTTCCCTAACGTCTGGTTTGGGGTGGCCCATGAGCTAAGATTCACATTTGCAATTTTGAATCATTGAAGACAAATCAAAAGACGACTATTTCATGACGACCAAGTGGTTGTAGAATCCAGTCATGGGCACAGTGACTAGCTCGGTGCTTTGCAGGGCGACATCCAGCAGCTGTGCTGAGACCTCAGCGTCCGCAGAGCCTCGCACGGTAATACTGGACCCTTGACAGGAAAAGATTCCCAAGCCCCACCTACAGGATCCAGTGGGAGGACTCATCCCCCAAGTCTAGAAGCTTTCTTGGTTGTAATAGAAATGGACTCCGCGGGGGTCAGCTGATGAATACAAGCGGCACATCCTCTGAAGTGTCTTCGAGAGCTTCTGGGGTCCGCAGAAGAACACGCCGATGTCGCTGCTGCCGAGGGGCCAG
Source organism: Solenodon paradoxus (assembly GCA_004363575.1). Classification (NCBI taxonomy): domain Eukaryota; kingdom Metazoa; phylum Chordata; class Mammalia; order Eulipotyphla; family Solenodontidae; genus Solenodon; species Solenodon paradoxus. The sequence goes on from RJWH01005898.1 coordinate 36,478, forward strand.
GCAAGCAAACGGGTACAGGGCAGGGTGAGCCAGAAGGCGAGAAAGACAGAGTTAGAGAAATGATTGCATTGATGGCCCGACCTATTTTCCTAGCTTTTCTTTCCCCTCTTTCTGCACCGTGCTCTGTCACAGGATCCCCGAGCCCTGCTTTGCCCGAGTCACAGAGAGGTTGGTGGAGAAGACTGAGGCTGGCGGGGCCATGACGGCTGGGGAGGGAGTCTCCTGTGCCATTGGCACTGCTTGGAGTTGTGGCTGGTGACCCGGACGCCCGTCTTCTTGGGGGGCGACTAAGTCTCAGTTCCCGAGAGCAGAGCCCCGGTCAGGTTCGCTGATCACCATCACCCCGCTCCCTGATCAGTACCCTGGACAATCGACACGATTGCGAAGTGACTGTAGGTCCTGCTGCTGCTGACCTGTGGGGCTTGAGCAAGACTCGGGACCTCATTTTCCATGTGTGGGAAACCAAAACAGAAATGACTACCTTGCATGTTTTATTCAAAGCAAAAGGAGGTAGCGCATTCAAAAAGCTTGTAAAACGGTGACTGATATCCTGGGCAACCCCCCTTTTTACAGGAAATAAAATTTATGCTAAAGAAATAGCAGCTTCGTTGATGTCTTCCGTTGGAAAGACTTTTGTTTTCCAAGCAACCCCGCTGGAAAGGAAAAGAAGACATTGCTGAAAGTGAAGTCACCCAGAAGTTGTCTCTCCACTCAAGACGTTTCAGAAAACGGTATGGAAGACGTGCTTCCTGCGTGACCGCCCAGGGCGGCTCCGATCCTGGGGCCGCTGCTGCAGCTGCCCCCAGAGAAGCGCCCTTTGCTGTCCAGTCTCCCTCAGTGGCTCAGGACCCCTGGCTCCCGGGTCTGGCATGTGCTTCCCCTTCCTTGTGGCTTCGTCCCTGCAGTCTGCACGCGTGGAGCTGGCGCCTCTCGCCTAGCTGAGAAGTTCTCGGCGTCGCTCTGCGTGGACTCATCCAGGCAGGTTGCTGAAACCGGGAATCCCAGGCTGGAAGCCAGGGACTGCGCCTGGCAGACCCGCCCGGCTCCGAGACTGGAGCACAGGGTCCCGGGAAGCACACTTGGAGAAACGCCGCCTCCGAAGGCCCCCAGACCCCGGGGCCGGCCGCCAGCGCTGCTTCTCCGCAGACGCGTGTGGGAAGTGCTTCCCTAACCCGCTTCTTACTCGCTGGCATGTCAGCGCGGTGTCTGCCCACCGGTGGCCCAGTCGCACGAGCCGCCTGCCCCGCCACCGTATTACCCGTGGCTCCAGGATCTTCTCTAGCGGATTCGCCAACCAGTGGTGACAGGTGGAAAAGGCTTGAGCAGCGTTTTGAAGGATGTTGCTTCCATGGCTAAATTTGAGACGCTTTTCCGAAAGGTTGTCCCAGGATGTTCATGACTTCACGCAGCAGCTGGAAGCGGCTCACGGTGAGAAGACAGAGGCTCAGGCGCTGCTGGTGCCACCACCTCATTGATGGGCAACTGTGGGCGTGATAATGATGCCCTCGAATCCCCCACTTCTGTCCCCACAAAATGGGGAGAATTAAAACGTCTACGTGTGAGGCAGACGCGGCGTCGCCGGCGGCCAGGGCCAGGCTCCCAGAATGGCTTACGTAGCTGATGGAAAGGACATCTCCTGCTCCTTGTGGCCGCATAGGTGTGACCGGCCGTCAGCCCAGCAGGGTCACAGACCTACCGGACCAGCACTCTGGGCTTGTCCTTCGGAGTTCGGGTCTGCAACCTGTCGAGTGAGCCAGCTGGAAGCACGGCTGGACGCCCATCGGTGTCCCGGCATCGGTGTTTGCAGAGCTGTGGCAGTGCTGGTCTTTGCATCGATGTGGGTGTCACCAGAGTTCCCCGCTGGCCGTTCCCCACAGACCGAGACAGCCCTTTCGCTTGCAGCGCCAGGGACCTCTCGGGAGCTGCTCTGCCTCTAAGACTCCTTTTCAAAGGCTCTGAAGGCTGCCGCCTGCTGCACCACCGGTGTCTCCAGCCGGCCAGAGACCTGTTCTTTGGACGCCCCGCCTTTTCCCCGGCTCGCACTTGTGTGATGGTCCTGGTTATGTGGTCACCAGAAAGCCTCACTGACTCCTTCCTTAGCTCCCGTCCATCGGGATGTGACGCTCATGCATTCCTGTCCCCACCCTGCCATTCCCTCCCTCGTGTCTCCTGGATGTGTACGGTGTCAAGTCGCGAGATGTCTCCTCACACAGACGAGAACACGCATGAAGCCGGACGCGCAGACGCAGCATTATTACTGTTTTATGTGTCAGGCCCTGATGCAGGTGGTGAGAACCGATTCTTCTACAGAGTTTAATTACCCACGATTGCTTAGCATGGACAAAAACAGTCTCTGTGAGAAGAGATAAAAACCCGAGGCATCGGTCTTCGGGTCACAGCCTGCAGGTGGCCGCGCCCGCCCTGCAGAGGGGCTGGTTCAGGGACAGCATTAGTGGCATCGATCCGTCTGAGTTGCTGACTTTGATGAGAAAGGGACAAATTTTACACAAACGGCGAAGATGGCGAGCATGCAGTGCATTTTATCTTTTTTAGCTCCGATGAACAATAAAGAACGTTGTGCTTTCCCCTCTTATTTGCTCAGTAACGATCGGGCTCTTCTCTGTGAGGCTGGTGCATTTTTCAAAACAGCCGTGCAGGAGAGGCATGGAAATGTCACCTGCCAGGAGACCTGAGGGCCAGCTGTACGGCCCAGTGGGTGCGCCCGGGAGTAATCCCACCATCTTGCCAGACGCCCGGCTTCTGCGGCCTTGAGCCCTCCTCTCCTTAAATTGTATGTTTGCTTTCATGTGCTGGCTTTTATGCCTTGTAAGTCATAACCCTGTAGGGGCAGACCCTAAACCCCATTTAAAAAAATCAAATTACTTTATACCCTGAGCGCGTTCTGCAAATAAAATCGATCATCAGAAGCGTCCTGTGGATTTACGGCTTAGAAAGAAGGCGAGGAAAGCCACACACTTGGCATCAGACAATGGACGCAACTTTTGAATAATCTCTGCCAGAGACTCTTTCTCATTAGAGCTGCCTCCAAATGATTCACTGCATAATTGTATTTTGTCAAACTTCTTCTCTCTCATAACTGCGGATGATCACTGCATTGACTGGATTTTTGTTTTTGCTTTGTTTTTAAACCCAGCCTCCACTTGGTCTGTAGCAGCCTGCTCGGATACTTTTCTTTGCAGCTGTGACTGTCCAGGAGCTACAGATGTGGTCACAGCCGGGACACGCCCTTCCCTTTCCCACCGACTCCAGCATCTCTGGTAAGATGGGAGGCCTGTTCTTCCAGCATCTCTGGTAAGATGGGAGGCCTATCCTGACTTTCCCGTCCTTCCCGCTGTCTTTCTGCTGACTGAGGCTGGACACCGAGCTGAGCTCGGAGAATCAGAGAAAGTCTTGCAGTCTGCGAGACTTGAAGGTCAAACAGGGCTGAGAAATAAGAATAGCTGACCTGTAGCACTGGATCCCAGGGAATGGTAGACCCATTTTTCTGCCAAGCCTGTTCCTTCTCTTCTCTTCTAGCACATTCAGATAGACATCCCTTCATACGGAAAGAGCCTCATATTTTTGCATAGCTGAAGATCTGATAGATAATCTCATCAGAAAAACTTTGCAGATAGTGATAAATCTCCTGGTACTCATCCCTTCGATCACAGATGAACTCCTACCAGTAATTCTCATTGAATCTTCTCTTGCTTATAACTGGAGAGCTGGCCGTTCTCTGGTGGGCAGGTGCCATTCAAATATGCGAACAACATCCCAGTCATAAGATGGCGGTGACTTTATTTTTCTCTCAAAGCTATGCTATGCATCACATGTGGGATCCTGTGTAGTATATTCCTTTGAGGAGTCTGAGTATAACTGTCATGGAATAAATGTTGAGGGTAGCCTGTCAGATGGAGGCCCTGGAGGCTATAATTAGAATATTAATTTTTTTAAGATAGCATTTCATAATAATTTGCACATATGAGAATTGGAGGGTGTGCACCTAAGCAAATGAGGGTCCCAGTGGACACATTTATTTGATTTAGTGTACAGGTATTTTTACATTTCTGAAACAAGGGGCTGTCTAAACTGCATGACTGCAATGTGTTTTAGAAATGCCCAGTCGATGGTGACTCTGCCCCTTTCTTTGTGGTTGGGTTGGGTTGGTCTTTCAGGTGGCAGCACTGTTCTCCATTTTCCCTTCAAGAGAGAAAACCACTTCTAGGATCTCCCCTGGTAGAGTAATAGTTAGGTCTGCCACCTCTGTCAGAGTGCAGTCCATGTACATCCCAAGGATCCATCCCTTGGGGGGGTTCCATCCCAGCTCCAGGGGGAATGACCGAGATGAACAAGTAAATAAAAATTAAATGCAAAAGATGATTCTTCCTCCTTTCTCTTCCTGCCTGCCTGATCACCTTCATTCCTGCCTGTACCTTTTCTTTTAAAAAAGAAAAGAGACACTTCTATTGAAGTTAAAGGAAAAATGGCCAGGTCTTCAAAGCTTTTATGATCATTAATTACATAAAGTTTGACGTCTACGCTGGGCAGTGAAGTCATTAGTAGATAAATTGAAAGTAGCAAACCATAAATATGATGTGGCATGTAAGGTCAATGATTAAAGTTGTGGAAAACCACTTTATCTGATTAATTAAAATAACTGATACACAGATCCAGAAGGCTGTGTCTGTGTATCATGCTTATCCCAAAGTATGTACAGTGTGTGCTTATCCCCAAAGCAGCTGGATGTGACAAAGGCATGTTTGCTTGCAATCTGACTACCTTCTTGGAAATGAGCCTGGATTTCTGAAAACCTATCCTAAGTTTAGGAACATCACAAGAGTGTGCAACAAAATGGCTTTGCCAGACAAGGACACCAAGGCACGTGTTCCGTCAACGTGCTCTGTCTAACTGGGAGAGCGTTTCGCTGCAGGTGTTCGGGTGCCTGCGAGCTGGTCTCCCGGGAGCAGTCAGCTCGGTCTTGAGTGCGAGTGCGAGCAAATCCACGAAGATACACGCTTGGGACTCACTGTGCAGAGACTGTCTTTAAACACACTTGTGCTTTGTGACACAGCTGATATAATTATGAGAATTAATTGCACATGAAAACAATAGGAAACGCTTCCCTGCTTCCTACTGTCTTTCCTCTCGTTCTGCTCTTGCTCCCCCTTCCTGATTTGCATTTGCTTGGATGCCCATCCATTTGTTTCTCTGTGGCTGCTCCTTTTTCATTTTTCTGTTCCCTTCAGAACTTGCTTGACTCTCTTTGATTTGCTTTCCTTCAAATTTATGTTGGGTGCTGTTTTTCATGTGCTCTCAGCCCTCTTGCCCTTTACTCTTGGGATTTAACTCCTTCTTAGACTGGAAACAAACTCTGGTTTGGGGTGACCAGGTCAATACTTTTCACAGAGCAAGTCCTAAGAATCCTTGAATTCGTGTTGATGGACAGGAATGCTGAGGGCCATGTCAAAGGCCCTCAAGAACAAAGAAACTTTTCTGAGGCTGCAAACAAACCCAGCAATTCTTTCGGACCCACCTTGCCAAGAGATAGGAGCTAATGACAGGACAGACCTGTCTTAGAAGAGTCGCCAAGTGGGCTTGGGAAGAAAACTACTGTTGACATCATAAGGGAAAAACATACTGTTTATCTCCTTAATCACCATCTTGAGGAAAATTAATGCAATTTTGTCTTTTGGGCAGGACAGTAATTGGATTGTGTGTTTCATTTGTATCTGAACAAAGGGCAGGATATTGAAATACTTCTCGATATTAGATTTTCTTATTTAAAAATTAGATTTTATAGGCTTTCTCTTTCCAAGATTTCTTCATTAAGAGCTTCATTAAACATGAATCTTCTTTTACACAGCAGCAAACGAAATTATTTCAAGAAGGTCACTTTAAAAGCTCTTCAGGAAGGTGGGACTAGGTGTGTCTTTTCCCGGGACCTGCTGTTCCAGGGGTAAAATAATAACTGATCACTGCCCTCCTGCGTCTGGCATTCATTATGCTGAGAGCTGGAGCTGTAGCGCGTGCTCCGGAGTCGAGAGCCAGGCTGGTGCAAACACGCTCTTTGAAAAATCAGGGGCTGGGACGTGTAGAGGTGCAGAGGCTGATTCCGGACGGCTAGCCCCTGGGTCTCTGCTCTGGCGGAGGAGAGATCGGCGTTGGGAGCGGTTAACCGGCGAGGGGAGAAACGCGCAGGGGCCTCAGGGATGCGTGCGCACTAACACAGGTGCGGCCTCTGCAGAGCGAAGGAGCACAGTCCTCACAGGGCCGCGCGGCACCACTACTCCCCTCCTTCAAACTGCCCTGTACGCCTCCCTCCCTGCAAACGCGCCTCTCAGCGCCACCCTGCACCTTTGGGGACAGTTTTCTGCTCTCCATCCCTCAAGGCTGTGCTTCTGGCCGCCCCTTTCTGAGGGGAGCTCAGGGAGTGGCTGGGGCAGAAGGCCTTCCCGCCCCACCGCCCGCTCCAGGTGAACGAACCCCATGCACGGCGAGAGGTCGGTCCACAGTGGGCGGCTCCGGGAGCTTGAATCCAGGATGCCAGCACTGGCGTCAAAAGTCTGCGCAGTGGGAGCAAGCCTCCCTCCCCGATCATGGAAAACTCGTGAAGCATTTATTATATGAACAGCAGTTTGTATTTTTGCCAACAGAGAAGATGGCAACACAAAGTCAGTTGCTTGTAACACGAGTTTGTAAGGCCTGTGTTAGATACATTTGCTAGGTATTTTCTACCTAATGGCCCCCTCGCAGTTTTTGGACAGCAGGGATGGGGTGCAGAGAAGGTGCCCACTTCCCGGCTCGGGACTGGGGGCTCAGAGCCCCACTGGTGCTGAGTCGGGCACCCAGGGGACCGGGTCCGTGGCCTGGAAGCACCGCATTTGGAGAGAAGATGGAGCAGCAGACCAGATGCTGGTCAAGGTCAGCCAGAGTCCAGGCAAGAGACTAGTGGAGTGGACGGGCAAGGGAGTGAGACAGGGGACCCAGAGGCGGGCCCTGGGCTGAGACCCTGGGTGGACAAAACGGTGCAGTCCACTTAACCTTGAGGCCAAAGGTCAAGCTTTTGGGGTCCTGATTGGAAATCTTTTACTCCCAGAACAATTCGAGGTCGGTTAAGGCCATGGGGATTCCGTCCAGCTGTCTCTCCCCAGGGTGTCCTGGGCACCGTGTGGCCAGGGCAGAGGCAGGGCTGGTGGGGCCCCACAGGCAATTTAAGTTGGGGTGAATTTGCAGGAAGAGGCCCCAAGCCTTGGCAGGTCACGACCCGGGGTCACTGGGCCCCACTGCCCTTCACAGCACCTCCTTCAGAGAGCAGGCCAGGGAAGCTGGCACTGCCAGGGACAATGAAGGGGATGGCATGGTCCTGGCACAAAGCGGGTGTCAGAGAAGTGAGGACATCATGCAGCCACGCTGATCAGGCTGGATAACAGCCCGAGACGTGTCCCAGGGTGGACCAACGCCAGGGAGGGACCGAAAATTTAATGAAGGGACAACTCCTAAGAATAGGACTGCAGAGCAGTGATGTCTGAATTGAGGGAGAGACAGGAAGGCACGAGGGGACGCGGACGTAGGTCAGAAGCGCCTCGCATGCTAAGTGGGACCCTGCCAGTGGGCCAGGCCTCCCTCAAAGCCAGCTCCAGGCCCCGCGGCTCGGCATCCAAAGTCAGACAAAGTCCAACAGCTGCTTATCGCCTCCACCAGCCCCCAGCCTGCTCCTGCTCTCAACCCACCCCTGACCCCAACCCACCCCTGACCCCAGTCCTCTCCTGCTCCCAACCCACTCCTGCCTGTCAATCCACTCCTGCCGGTCAATCCACTCCTGACCCCAATGAACTCATGTCCCCAATCCACTCCTGTCCCCAGTCCACCCCTGCCACCCTCGCCTGTGTCCCCACCGCGCCGCTTACAGCTCACTCCCACGACAGTCAGCACGGCCTCATCAGCCGCAGAAGGGTCTACTCTCTGTATCAGGTGACTCTCCCTCTCCGAGGAGAAGCCAGAGTCTTACAAGGACCTGCAACGTCCCCCAAGTTTTCAGTGTGGTTGAAAATTGCCAGATGCTGTCAACCGGTCAAGCAGAGTGTGGTTCCCAGACCCCCTCAGAGGCCTTTGCAAGGTCCACGGCGGAGCTCTGAAAGCGAGGTGCCATGGCAGCGGCCCCAGCTCTCCCCGGGGTGTCCCGCAGGCCGAGCCTCACCTGGGGTGACTGCAGGCCACCTGCTGGAACTCCTTGCACCAGTCGGGTCTCCCATAGGAGGTCTTCTGCTGCAGCCCTGTGATCACATCGGTAGTTTCATCCCAGTGTAGAGCTATGTAAATCGCCTGAAGCAGAAATGGTGCTATCAGATGACACTGGGGGAGGAAAGGGAAGGTCTACCCTCTAAAGGACACGCAGTCAAGCTCTGGCACAGGCTCAGCAACGCGTGAAGCACTGCTCTGGGGCTGGAGATCCCATGGCCAGACCCCAGGGCGCTGGCCCTTCCGCACAGGCCGGCGCGCGTTGTTCCCTGGACCCCCGTGGCCCCGTGGAAAGAGTGCTCCGACAGGCAGGCGTGCAGGGCAGGAGCCGGGAACACGTTTTTCTCGGAAAGGACGAGAGTGAAACAGCAAGCATGGCTGAGGGAAAGCACGCGCCAAGTTGCTGCCTCGTTGTGATGAACGTCTCGGGCCCGAGTGCACGGCGTCGGCGCTGCCACCGCTCAGCCGCGCGGGGAGCGGGCAGCGCCCGCCGCGAAGGGCGGCGGCCCCAGCAGCGCTGCCTACTGGGTGGCGGCGTTGGCTGACACTGCCTGGCTCCCGAAGGACAGGCCGCAGTGTTGTAGCAAAGGGCCCGGCGGAAGTTCTAGGCCTGGCCTTTTGCTTCTAAATGATGTGGGTGCAGGCGGGTCAGGAGGAGTCTCTCTAAATAAGAGCCGAAGTCACACCTCGTGCGGGCTCCAGCTGTCCTGTTTCAGCCCCTGCGACATTCTGGTAGCTGCCCTACTTCTCCTCTCCTGGGATTTCTGCCCTGGGTGCTGGTCCTTGGGCCCCTGGGGCCTTACCTTCGGGCTCTGTGGCCACCCAGCTTCTGACTCTTTCTGCTTCTGCCTGTGTGGGTCACAGCTGCGCTGGACCCACCTGCTACCCGACTGGCTTCCCCGCTGCTCCTCTCCTCACTCCAGGTAAGGAGCCAGGATTAGGGAGATGGGACAGAAAAGAAGGGAAGTGTCCTGAAACGCCAGCATGTTAACCTGCCGAGTCCGGTGGCTGAAAGAGGCCCTCAGGGAGTCTGACTCCAGGGAGCCGGCCTGCTGCGGGAGGGGATGTGGGAGAAGGGTGCCGGGCTAGGAGGGGAAATGGTGGAGGAGGCAGGGTCCGCTTCTGCGGCAGGTTTACCAGGACAGAAGAGAGACAAGACTTCAGGAATAAGTGGCAGTTGAGAACTGAGTCTTGGAACCCAGCAGAAGCCCTGCCCGTGGAGCTGGAACTCAGGTCAGAGCCAGGGAGCCTCCGAGCAGAGCCCTGCAGGCTGCCCCCTCCACAGCTCCTGCTGAACCGAGGGGTTGGCTGGGGCTAGAGCAGAGCTGGTTTCGGTCTTGGGCAGAAGAACGCGGCAGAGAAGTCAAGGTCAATGCAGGCCTTATTCTCCCTGCCTTCTACAGCAGGTGGCCGAACATTGCTCCTTCTTGATTTTATTTGCATGATAAACCCCTAATTCTTCTATTTCCCTCTGACTCTGCTTTGGATCCAAGGAAGAAACTTTGTGCTCTTACACTCTCCCGCTTGAGAATGCAGCGTTCCCCGGCCTCCAGTCTCAGCTTTCCGCAGCTCTCGGACTGATGCTCCCAAGGGCGCCCATTCCCTGGACCCCAGTTAGCATCCCCTCCAAAGACAACCCGCATGTCCTCCTCCAGCCCTCCTCTCCCTGCCTGCGACGAGCCTGCAGCTCAGGATCCTCAGACATCGTGGAGTTGCATTCTCTCTGTTGGTCCTCAGTCTAAACACAAATCATCCCGAGTCCCAGTTATTGGTGACTTTGAATTCTTTCCACACACACTCACGGAGTGACTTTGAGTCCTAAGGACTGGAGAGGGGACCCTGCTGTGTGAGGGAGTGCCATCGAGGAGGGTGGTGCCTACTGCCATCACTGTGATGAGCTGGCGGAGTCTTCCTCTCCTAGGGCCAGCTGGCTGTACTCTGGGGAGGAAACCACTTGCTCTGGTGAAGCCAGAGGAAGGTTGACCAGAAATCCGAGGAAGGACTGGGACCAAATGACCTTCATGTGGGAGGCAGAGGTGGGGGACAGAGGGACCAAGTGTCGGGGCCGCATGGAAGGGTGCATCATGGGAGGGCAGCACACACTGTCTGGAGGCTCCAGGGCCAGAGGAGGTTGCTGGGCCAGGCCCATCGGTCGGTCCCAGGTGCCTGACATGGAGACGGGGAGAAGGGAAGGAGGAGGGCCAGGGCAGAGGGGATAGATGACAGTCAGACGGGCCCCAGAACGCTGTGTGGGTGCAGTGTGACATGTGCAGTGACTGAGGGGACTCTGTTCTCCAGGATTTATACTGCAATGTGAGCGAAGGAAGCATTAGCAAGAAGGGAAAAGAAGATTGAGCATTAGTCAACAGGAGAGATGGCCTCTCCGACTTCCTTAGCAGTGCTGTCAGTCTCCATTGTTGCAACGTTTGGAATTCTATTTGTTCCATATTTTTCGGTCCTGTGTTCAATTAATCTCCAAACCCTGCGGATTTGCCCTTTCTAATACCTTTTCCATCTGCCCCTTCTGTTCTTTCATTCCACCTCTCTGAAGTTGTTGAATGAGCTTAGCATTAGGCTATTTCTGAAACAGCCTCTTGATTCCTCCCTGACAGCATGCACCAATTATTTTTTCCTGAAAAGTGAGTGTCTGAAGAATTTTAAACATGTCATGGAAAACTTTTAAGAACATGTCTATTTTAATTTGCCTGTTTTGGAAAAAGTATATTTTATATGCCTTTGGAAGTGGCAGAGGTGACAGGGGGCAGGAGGGGATGTTGTCACAAAATCAGAGCCCAAATCTCAGTTCCCAAGCAATCGGGGGCCTCAGCGGGACCCCTTCGCAGGAGCAGCCGAGTCAGTGGGCAGAGAGCCAGACAACGCTGTGTCTCTACTTTACCAAATGGATCATTAGTCAAAAATCCCATCTGAGTCAGGCAAATGTTTGTTGGAAAACATAATTAATACTATTTATTTCATTAAGATGTTTCATGCCTAGTCCCCAAAAACCCTTATTTCAAATGATCCCAGAGGAATATTTAAGACTGACTGCAGACAAGACCCTAAAAATTCACTTAACTACTGAATTTCAAGCAAAGTCTTACTCATTTGTAAAAGCAGAGTCAAATTATGGTGGTTTTCTATAGGGCTGTGTGTGCGTGTATGTCTGTGTGCGTGTGTGCACGTGTGTTTGAGAAAGAGGAGGGAGACAAAGATGAGAAAGAGGGGAGAGAGGGCATACTCGAATTCTGGAAGGAGCAAATTGCATTAATTTGTAAATTTAGTGATTAATGCAAATCTCCTTAGTTTCAACACACATTCTTTGAAGTAAATATCAGTAGCCGCTGCTAGAGAAATGCTGATTAGTATCTACATGTCATAATTTTAGTGATCACTTTGTTGTTGTCTTCCATGGTTGAGGAATAAAAAGGATCTGAAATTAAATAGTTATTCAATACTATCAAGGCTAAAATATGACCAGAGCGCAATATGTTATTTTTGGAAAACTCACTCCTAATATTTCATGGAGGCAGCACACCGCAGAAACCTTCCACCACAGATCATTTTGATCCTAAGTGAATGAAGCACACGTATATACCATTTCTAAGAAAAAGCAAATCGCTAGATAAATCGTACATGCATAATAATTGTTTTCAGTAGAAACACACATACTTTGTAATGTAAAATACTGAATGCAAACACCTGGGTGTTTTTTTTTTCAGTTTAACTCTCAACAGCTTGAAGTATAGATTGAGGGCAAATGAGGAGCTCAACAAGATGTGACCGCCAATCAATAATATTCACTTGATGTTACTAAAATGACAGCTGTAGCTTTCAGTGACAATTTTCCTTGGATTTCCAAACTTGGAATTGTCTTCCATTAACCAGCCTCTTTTCCAATCTTCTTTTCTATTCCTCAGCAAGTTAACTGAGGTTCTTTTATCGCTACAGTTTGAATAGCTCTTTCTAATCTGGTTTTATTTTATTCTCCTTTTCCTCTTAAGAGCATAAAAATAATTCTTTCACGCTACCAGGTAACTAGATAGCTCATTATTGAAATTGTTCCTCTTGCCTTTGCTCTATTATAAAATGAGTTAATGGCATTTCTCATTCTCAGTCTTATCAGTACCTGATTCTCATCCCATCCAGTGAGAAATATGTGGTAACTCAGAAAGCGACTTCTCCCTTGCTCGCTCATGCGTGTTTCCAGAGACAGTAAGAGAGCAGCAAACCACTCAAAGGCCCCGGGTTCCCGGCACAGCCAATAGAAATACACCTGTCAAGAGAGAAGGCAAGAGAACATTCTGTCCCTCTTTTCTTAACATGCTGACAGTTGCGGATGGCTTTATCTCCATTAAATTATTTGAGCCCAAATGAGCACTTCTGAAAAATAACATGCTTTTCTCTGCCAGGGAACACTGTGGTTTCTTTCAAAAAAAAATTCACATTGTGTTTGTAAAAGCCGAGAGTGAATTCCAAGTCCACAGCCCGTGGGCTGCCGCCAATTTGTCTAACTGAGGATCAGTTCACTGCTGTCCTGGCTGCTCCTGCTGAAGGAGGGTAATTATTGGACCTCGTGTGCCTTTCACTGCTCCCCCAGGGGATAAGCTGCTAGATCAGCCCCTTCATCTTCTTCGTGACCTAAACCCAGGATGTGAACTCTGCTCCAGAGACCCCCGAGCCTGCGGCACTAATCCACCTCATTTTCCAGACCCGCTCCGGAGGGTGGGAGCAGGGCAACTGCACGGTCACCACGCCAGCCAGCATCTTCCCCTCGGCCAGACCGAGCGGTGTCCAGGGTTGCTGGTGGGTGGTGGCCGTGCTGTGTGACCACTGCCACAAGGAAATTACATCGAGGCCCATTTGAAAACACAGCTCCTGTGTTCAGCAAATATGACAAGGCAAAGCTTGGCTTTGCTGTTGGGCAGAGAGGAAATGGCCCCCAACCTTCCAGGTCCTTCTCAGGCTGGCGGAGCCATCAGATTAACATCAGACAGATGAGAAGGATAAAAGGATTCATTCATTACACGTATGTGGAGAATCTGTATGATTTTAAGCACATGGGGTCAAAATGGGGGTATTGATCCTGAGCTGAGGAGGGGCACAGGGGACAGGGGCAGGGGGCTCCAAGGAACGAGGAGGGAGCTCACACGATGAAAAGAAGAGAGTCTCTGTGACTGCAGGCTTGCCTTGTGACATAGAGCGGTTTCTCCAAGAGAGAGCTTATTTCTGGAGATAGCCCCAAAATCTGGGCACTATCCCCAAGTTTTATTCTTCCAGGTAGTTTAAGGGGTGATGAAATTTTCTGAGTCTGCAGGGCTTTAATTGGCTCCAGCTGAAAATAATTAGCGTTCCAAAGTGACAAGTGTAGGGAAGGCCCTTATGAACATCTCGGGAAAGGGGTGCTATCCGAATATCTTTGGGGAGTCTATTCTGAACAACTTGGAGAGGCCTATCTAAACATGGGGTGGCTTCCGGGAGGGGTGCTATATGACTGTCTCAGAGAGGGGTGATTTCTGAACATCTCAGGGAGGCCTGCCTGTCATTGCTAAGATAAAGCATTAGTTTTGGGGTTTTGAGCTCCAGATCACTGTATCTAGAAGGAATCACAGTAGATAGACCTAGAAATTTTGCTAATGTTCCCCATACTCATCCCCTCTGCTCACTGCTATTTCCTGCCCCTGCTCCCCAAACAGGTGTCACTACTGCTTAAGGATGCCCATGGGGCCAGTCTGGACCCAAGCCAGGAGACTTCTCACAGCAGAGGCTTCCACATCTGCTGCCGCCTGCAAGCTCACCATCATGCAAAGGACACCTAGAGATGAGATTTAATGAGCAGATCAAATTCATGAGAAGAAAGTCCCAGAATGTATGTCAAGGCCAAGCAGCTTGCCTATTCTCTCCAGGTTTGGGCAGGAACTTAGGATGTTAACAGCCAGAAGAGCAAACACTGAGGAGAATGCCTTCTCTCAAGGATGAGAGCCCACATGTCTGTGGAAGAGCTGTGTTTGGAAGGACACTTTGAGTAGTAATCTCAGGACAAGTATTATCTTCCCTTCCAAAGGGGTACCTGTCTCTTTTCACTTACAAAACTGAACCAATGGTTCCGTCTGGTGAACCCCATTCTGACCCACAAAAGTGTGGGGTTTTTGTTCACTCAGTCATGGATTGATTCAACAAGTAGGTATTGAAGTCTTACTCCATGTCCACGCCATGAGTTTGGAACTCTAAGAGCAAAGGAAACAAAAATTCCCTGTTCTCCTGGGACTTGGAGAAAAATGATGAAAAGTTAGTAAATAAAATATAGACTGTTGTAGAACGTGATAAGTACTATGAGAAACAGGCTGGGAAAGGCAGCAATATTGAGTCAAATCGTCAGAGAGGGGCTATGTGAACAAGGACATGTAGAGATGGGATTCAGGTGGTTAGGAGAAGAGCTGTGCTGATGGAGGAAACCAGTCAGGAGGAAGCCTTGAGAGGGACATCTTAGGAGGTTCTGGAGTGCCTGGAACTGACTGAGGAAGGGAGAGCAGCATGCACTGGTATCCACCAGGAAGCTGGAAAGACAGATGGTCTTTGGACCATGGTTGATTGTTTCCCATGGCTGACTATTACTCATAGCTGTGTGTTACTCATGATTACTGTTATCCATGGTTAACTATTTCCCATCATTAACTGTTACTCATGATTGACTGTTAACCATTGTTAACTGTTTCCCAATGGTTATTATTACTCAGGGTTGATTTTTAACCATGGTTGACCATTACCCACTAGCACCTGACTGTTTCCCATGGTTCTTGTCAGCCATGGATGACTGTTTCCCATTGTTGACTGTTACCCATGGTTACTGTTTCCCATTGTTGACTGTTACCCATGGTTACTGTTACCCATGGCTGACTGTTTCTCAATGGTTACTGTTACTCATGGTTGATTTTTAACCATGGTTGACCATTACCCATTAATGGCTGACTATTTCTCATGATTATTGTTAGCCATGGCTGACTGTTTGCCATCATTGATTGTTACCCATGGATATTGTTATCCATAGTCACTGTTACCCACAACTGATTGTTACCCATGGCTGACTATTACCCATTGGTGACTATTTTCCATGGTTGACTATTACCCATGGCTGAATGTTACTCATATTACTGTTATCAATGGTTGACTATTTCCCATCATTAACTGTTACTCATGATTGACTATTACCCATGGCTACTGTTACCCACAATTGATTGTTACCCATGGTTGATTATTACCCATTGTTGACTATTACCCGTGGTTACTGTTATCCACGGTTGACTGTTACCCATGGTTGACTGTTCCCCATTGCGGACTGTTACTCATCACTGTCTCTCATTCTGAGTGGGACTGGAAGTCCCCAGAGGGTTGTCCAGCAGGGCAGTGACATGATCTGAGGAAAGATACTGGGAATGTTCAGCGTGGCTGATGTGCTGAGTGTGGAGAACAGACTGGGGTGTGGAGGGCAGTGGTGGAGGAATGCAGACCAGGAGGCTGATTTCAGATCCTCTGTTGGTGATGAATACTGCTCTTAGGTGTAGCGCTTAAGTAAGTCATGCTTTGAGAATCTTTGTCCTTGCTTTAACTGGCTTTGCTCCTGGTAGAAATAGAAAACCTACCGACTGATGAATGCCCTTCTCAGCTAAAACCAACCCTTTCTTCTTGACCTTGGTAGGCTGTTTGTCTCAGACTTTTAGTGGTGGCATTTGGTATAGAATAAATAGCATTGATTTATTTTCACTTATTTCTCATTTTCTAAGGAGCATGATTAAGATTGTTCAACAGGAATAATAAACCAAAACATTTGCCTAAAAAACAAAACAAAATCAACTTCCATTTCAAATCCAATCCCAACCATCCTTACCTGAAGCATGATCACATCTGGCTTCCTGCACCCCGACAAGGGCACTGCCACAGGCCTGCCCTCACGGCCTCACCTACGTGGAGCCCTTGTGAGGAGGGGAGACCCCGCGCACACTTTCTTCACACGAGGGCGCAGGCAGAGGCGGCCGTTTGCAAGCCGGGGAAGGAACCCTCTGCACAGCCGCCAGGCTGGGCCTGGACACAGCCTGGGAACTGAGACGTGAGTGTCCATCATGCATCACCCAGCCCCCCAGTCACCGACGCATCTTCAAGCAGCTACTTCTTACCGACAAGCTTCCCTGGTGTGGCTTCCACACCTGGTTCTAAAGAAATATCATTACAGTTTCTTTTCCAGTTCATGCTGCAGGCTGAGATCCACCCGTGTCACCCCTCCATCCTTCAGACTGTTCAGCGGCCTTCACGCTGACCACCTGTCTTGGCTACCGCGGCTCTGGCCTGGCACACAGGACTGGTGGCTTGCTTTCTTATAACTGGAGTTAATTGGAGTTGTGGGACAACTGAAACGGTCTTTAATAGTACAAGGACTTTAGAAGTTGTGAGGGATTCGCACCATAGAATCCTCTGAAAATGCTAAATACAATGAAGCCCATCATTAGATATTAGCACTGGATGTGCTCCCTGCTGTCTTATCATGGAAAACAAGGACAAGAAAAATGAGAGAGTGCCTGAAGATCTGTACGGGGAGTGTGCATCTCCTCGGGTCTGGAAAAGCTGCAGGAAAAGGTACGCTTCAGACTTTAATGGTGAGTCTCTTGGGCAGCATGTGGGGGTGATATTTGGGAAGGGAGGCAAGTGATGGGAGCTATTTTATGTGAAGGGACAGGCGCAGCAGGAATGAAGGCGAGCAGAGGCAGGCAGGCAGGAAGAGAGAGGAGGAAGAAGCATTTATTTATTCTGTTTAGTTGCTCATCCTGGCTGTTCCTTCGGACCCTGGGATGTGAACCCAGGTCCTTGGGACGGAAGTGGACTGCACCAGTCAGAGGCAGCGAGCTAACTGCTAAGCCACCAGGTGCATTGTTGAACCGAATATTTGATTTGAATCTTGTACAAGGAAACCATGTCCTGTATGCCTTAATAAGTCAGGACACTGACATTATGAAAACTTGTCATTTCCCAACAGGCTTCGAGAGGCCTGATGTGGGATGGGCAGTTCTGAGGCCTTTGGTGGAAGACGGGGAAGACGTTGCCTGGAGAGGCGCACAGTCTCTGTTCCCCAGTGCGATTTATCACACACTCCCGTGTGAGGAGAGATGATCAATCCTGGGAGTAGGCAGGGCTCCAGTGCGGGGAAAAGTGAAAGTAAATAATTTCTCAAATGAAACAGATGAAATTAAATGCATTTTTCATTCATTAAAACAGAGAGCAGACCCTCCTTTCTTTTATTAATATATTTGGGCAGAGTGTGGATTTTTGTCTTCCTGGGCCCATTGCCTTGGGCCCACTGGTCCCTGCTGTCTTTTTATTTGAATTATATGTTTATTATATTAGGTTAAGAACCCAAAGGCCATTTTGCACGGGACACACTGTAAATACCCATTATCGTGGCTACATATTATTGAGGTGATGAAGGAAGACAATTTATGGAGAAATTAGGTTCGCTGGGTTGACCGTACTCTGTCTCACTCTAGTCTGAGGATTACAGACGTGGTCGTCATCGAGAAAAGGAAGCGAAGCGGCAGGTGTCGCTATCCAAGTGCCCGCTCACAGAGACGCTGGAGCCTGGAACACCGGAGGCCGCGCTCGCCCCCTCCCTCCCTTCCTCCCTCCCATCATCATTGGCACACGCCCGTGTCACTCATCGTTCCCACAGTTCACACAGGTACACTGGCCTCAATTTTTTCAAGAGCTCTTTTCACAAATTGAGGGTGATGTCGAATTGATCACACCCGTTAGGCAGGAGCTCGAGGGTTTTCCTCACCGCGGGGTGCCGACGCCAGGCAGTCCACTCCACATTACAGCAAAGGTCCTTCAGCAGCCCTCACCCCTTCCCGCATCCCCAAGGAGGAGCCTGTGTTCGCATCTGCCTCCAGTGAAGTGAAGCTTGGCTCTTATGCCTTTGCTGAAAATACTCCTCTAATATATTGCAACAGTTTTCTATTTTCTTCACAGCAAGCCATCGTCATTACACTTATGGCTGTTTTACCTTCCTGGGAAGCCTCCTTCTAGCCACTCCTCTCCCTTCCTCCCCTCCTCCATTCTCTTTTAAAATTAAAGATGCTTGGAAGGAAATGATAAGATGCCAGGTTTTAGCAAGTAGAAAGGGCTAGCCATGATTCTAAAGAAGCAGCAATTTTACATTGGATATTTTCTTTCCTGTTACTTAGAAATCTTCTAGAATATAAGCCCTTTTTAAAAGATACAGAGGAGGATACAAAGAGGTGGAAAGACGTCCCCTGTTCATGGTTGGGAAGAATCAACATCATTAAAAAGGGTTATCTTATCTAAAGCAATATACAAATTTAATGCATTCCCCCTTAAAATGCCTTATTATAAATATATATATATATATATATAAGTATTATAATAAAAATTCTTAAAATTTGTGTGGAACAACAAAAGACCACGAATAGCCAAAGTGATCATTACAAAAAATAATAAATCTGGAGGGATTACACTCCCAGACAGTGAGCTGTACTACAAAGTGATAGTAATGAAAGCAGTATGTTACTAGAATAATAACAGAGGCACAGACCAGTGAAACAGACTGGAATCACCAGACTGACCCATTCACGTACAGTCAGTTAATCTACGACAAAGGAGCCAAAAGTATACAATGGAGAAAGGAAAGTCCTTTCAATAAACGGTGTTGGGAAAACTGGACAGTTACATGCAAAAGAATGAAGCCAGTCCACTCCCTAATACCACTCACAAAAATTAACTCAAAATAGACTGGAGACTTGGACATAAGACCGAAACTATAAAATTCTCGGAAGACATAGGAAAGACATTCCATGACATCAGCTGTAGAGAGGTTTTTGAGAACTCAACTCCACCAAAAAATAGCAACTGGGATGACATCAAATTAAAAGCTTCTTCACAATAAAAGCAAACATCACTAAAACCAAAAGGCAACCTACTAACTGGGAGGAGATATTTGTGTTTCATATTTCTGACAAGGGCTTAATATCTAAAACATACAAAGAACTCATAAAACTCAATAACAGAAGAATAGGCAATGCAATCAAAAGATGGGAAGAATTGGAGAGACATTTTTCTGAAGAGAACATACGGACGGTCATCAGGCTCATGAAAGTTCCTGCTTGCTGCCTCTCTGGTAAAAGCAAATCAAAACAACAATGACATAGCACCTGACACCTGAAAGACTGGCTATTCTCCAAAAGTCTGGAAACAGCAAATGTTGGCAAGGATGTGGAGAAAAGGAAACACTTTTACACTGTTGGTGAGAGTACACATTGGTGTAATACTTGTGGAAAACAGTTCGGAGATTCCTCAAAAAGTTGAAGATGGAAATCTCATATGATCTGACCATCCCACTTCTGGGTATTTACACAAAAGATACAGAAGCCCCATCCACAGAGATGTCTGCACCCCCATGTTTACTGCAGCCCTGTTCACTATAGCTGAGAACTGGAAACTGCCTGAGTGCCCAATGTCAGATGATGGATAGAGAAGATGTGGTCCACATACACAGTGGACACTACACAGCCCTGAGATGAGAGGAAACCCTGTCATTTGACTCAACATGGATGGAACTAGAGGGGCTGATGATCAGTGAAGCAAGTCAAAAGAAGAAAGACAGAGACCAGATGACCTCACTCATAGGTGGAACGTGAACAGACAACACAAAGGAGCAGATGAAACATAACCAACCCTCAAACATTTGCAACAGAACTGAGGTGATCAAAGGGGAATGGCGGGCGGGGCACATGGTGGGGGAGCCCATGGACACTGGGGAAGGACACTGGTGATGTGGTGGAGGGCAGGGCGTGCTGACATATGTCTAAGAAATAAGGAACCTATATCTAGGAAGTTATTCTAATTTGTAGAATAATTACTGCAATAAAAAAAGATAATGTGAGATAATGATGTAAAATGTGTCATTTGTCAGATGTCCACCTCCCTGCCTCCAGGGTCAACGCTTGATGACCCCGGACCACCGACAGCGGCAGCAGCAGTGCTAGTGATCTAGTCACCCCTTTGGTGGACACACGGGCCACTGATAGCATTTTATGTTCACTCTCACGGTAGGACGCACTTCGTTTATTGGTCACTTTGATATTACCGCTCCTGTTGGAGGTGGATTCCCACTGCCCAGTGAGGGGGCCAGGAAGCCCTTCTCCAAGAGGAGAAATGCACTCACGGTGCTGCTTCCAAGGCGTCATCTGGGGCAGACTCTGAGCCGGCGCCCGCCATCTCCCTCAGGACAGAGTGGGAGTCAGTCCTGGAGACCTGGGTTTGGGTCCTGGTTCTGCCTTTCCTGACACGTGTATTTTCAGGACAGTCCCTTTGCAAGAACGTCTGGCTCGTTATCTGGAAACCAGGCGCTGCATGGTCAACTTTGGAAGCCCTGGGCCATATTACAAACATGGAATGAAAACATCTTCGTCGCGTACCCATCACTTGGAAGCTATGAGATGAGAGCTAACTTTACTCTATCCCCCTGCTGGGAAAGCCCCAGGTGTAGTGATGTCCTGGTCCCGCGTGGCCCCGTGCTTCTCATAATGCTGTTCCTGGTCAAGTGAAGCAGAGGGAAGGGTCCCAGACTGGAAAAGCTTGGGAAGGGTGGGTGAAGCAAAGTGCAATGAGATTCTTTTCTGCAAACTTATTTCACTGGCTAACGGGTGATGTGACTCTCCATTGTGGGATATGTAGTAACATTCAGCTCATGTGGCCACAGAAAGTGTTAGGGGCAATGAGATACGGTGTGAACCTTACTGAGGAACGAGACATGAGGACGCGAAGGGAGGGCGGCACTGGCAGGTGGAGGCTGAGGGGAATCTGTGCTGCAGGTCTGGTCAGTATATCCAGCGAAGAGGTGAGCAGATCGCCACCCTGCTACTGCCGGCGAGTCCATCATCTGACTCCTGTCCGCCAACCACACACAGACACGGACACACAGACACGGACACACACATGGACACACACACAGACACACACACACAGACACCGACACACACAGATACAAAAACACACAGACACACACAGACATGGACACACACAGACACACACACAGACACACACACACAGACACACACACACATAGACACAAAAACACACACAGATACAAAAACGCACAGACACACACAGACATGGACACACACAGACACACACATAGACACACAGACACCGACACACATAGACACAAAAACACACAGACACACACACAGAGACATGGACACACAGACATGGACACACACAGACTCACACACAGACACACACACAGACACACACACAGACTCACACACAGACACACACAGACATGGACACACACAGACTCACACACAGACACACACACAGACACACACAGCCACACACGCACAGGGCGTGCTGAGTTAATCAACCTTCTCCTTCAACAGGCAAGGAGCCCGTAGCTCGTTCAGTCAGAGACGAACCTCAGGACGGGCTGGCCTGCGTCCTCCTGAGCTATCACCACTGGTGTTGGTGGGACCCTCTCTCCTGCAGCTCTGGTGTCTGCTGCTCGTCCAAGCCCAGTAACACTAGGCCAACCCTATGTACGTACTCTTTCACATGGGACGGTGTCATTATTTTCATATGTCCCAATAGTCTCTTCATTTTAATATAAATGTCAGCGTTGTCTCCTTTTTAATAAACCAGGGCCGTCTTTAATGTGAGGCAAAAGGGCAGTTGACTTGCTCCAGCCCAGTCTGCTGAGGGGCCCAAGAGCAGCTGTCTGTTGTGCGCTGAATTAAAGACAGCCTTGTAGGCACTGGTGTGGTTACTACTGCTGTTCCCACCCGCAGTGAGGAAGCAGGAGCCTCGGGGAGAGGAATCTCCCTAACCTTCGCCTGTTTCTTCAAAGGAAGC
>RJWH01005899.1:0-13241 GCA_004363575.1 Solenodon paradoxus
CCATTCACTCAATATAACCATCCAGCAGACTCCCAACCAGGATAGAAATCTATTGGGTAAACAAGCCTAAAATATAGTGCCAACCTATACTGCTTCCTTGCCAGCTATCTATTCAAAGATCAACAAATATTGGAGAAATAATGTGAAAGAATATCCAAAACACTGATGAGAATGATAGTTGACATTATTGAAGGGTTTGATATGTAGCATGCCCTATCTTAAGTTCTTTTTTCTCTTACCCATTCTGAGGATCATGTCTATTACATCACGGTGGGAATGGTAGAGTCCTTATTCAAGCCTGGGCAGCAGTGTTCCAGAGTAGGCACTTATACTCAGAAAAACGAATAAGAGATCAGAAGGGATATAGCTAATTCAACTTTCGAACGTAGTATTCTCCGAAGGAATTACTGCAAGTAATTAGAAAATAATGGGTAAATTGGGTTAATTTTGGGTTAAAATTGGGTTAGTGGGTCAATTTTATAGTGAAGGATGAAACTGGACTTTTCGTGGTAAATTTAACATAGTATATACAGAGACTGATTTATGATAATATATATCTGAAACTTATACAATGTTATAAGTCAATGTTACTTCAATAAAACAATTTTTAAAAGCAAAATAAGACTTATACTACCTATAACAACATAAAAAATATGAAGAAATTTTTTCTAGTAATGGCAAAATAAGTCTCTACCAGATTTTATGCCCCCGTACCTCCACCCCCAGTTTCTGTATTGGAATATTACAGAATACAATGTTGGGGTGAATAGAAAGTGATCAGAAGCAGATATTGTTCAGTGATAGAATCTTGAAGTAGGAGAATAAAGGAACTGGTTAAATTATAGGTCTTTGCTTTTACCATTTTAGCCTGAAATTAAGTGTAATCTATGTGGCTCAGTAGTGAAGTAAGAAAAACTGTACTGGTAAGAAAAACAAAATCTCTGAAGAACCAGAAAACGTAAAGCCAGGGAAATCTGACCAATAAAGAGATGGCAGAAGTTGTATAAAGGAAAGAGTCAGAGAATGGATTCCAAAATTATATCCAGCATATTTCTGACTAAACCTCAACAAAAGAAATCAATCATTCCAACAAAATGGGTTTATTTGGAAACAACGGAAAAGCAGGACAGATTATAATCTTCATGTTTATGGAAAAAACAATGTTTACATTGTTCAATCAAATGTTAATAATCCTCTCTTCAGGAGAAGGAAAATGACATTGGATAGAAATAAGATGATCAGAAATTAAATAACATTGGAAACGTGGATAAAAACAAAGGCTATGTGTTCTTCTCTGATTAATATCTTAACCATCTTTTAATTCGTAAGTGTGTAAGTGAAAAAATTATATCTTACAGAATTTAAAAAAATATATATATATAACTGAATAGAAATAATACGTATGACAATTAGAATATAAAGGAAGGTAATGTGATATTGATCTAACTTTATGCAAAATGTCTATTTTACATGAAGACATATACACTATGAGAAATTCAGAATATATATTGTCATCCATAAATCAATAACTAAAATATAGCCCAAATAAATATAATTGAAAAGTCAATAGGAAAATGAATACTGATTGCAAAATATTTTTAAAATCCTGTCTTAAAAAAGACAGTAAAGAAGATGAGAGTAATAAGATATTGAGGAAGCTAATACAAGGAAATAATAAAATCATAGACTCAGACATAACCACATCATTACATTAAACATTAAAGGACTAAATTCTTCAGTTAAAAGGGCAAGATTATCAGAAATGAAGATTATTTTAAAATAATTTATGTCATCAACAAAAGATTAGATAAATTTAATAGAGTGAAAGCAAAAGGATTGGTGAAATTATGCCATGTAATGTAAGTATCATAGAAATACTAATATCAGACAAAACTATTATTACATTAAATAAAAAGGCATATTTGACTATGATAAAATGGTTAGTTTACCAAGCATATCTCACAACCTTAAATGAAGTTTGTATCTGCCTAATGACATATCTTTGAAATATTAGCAGTAAAAATGACAGATTTAAAAGGGGAGTAGACAATATCTATACATAATTAGATATTTTAGTAATCATCTATTTAACTGATGTAACAACTAGAAATGTTATTAAGTATGCCAATTTGAACACTATTAAAGACCTTGAATTAATAAATAATATGATACCCTATACATAATAATAGCTGACTAATATCCTTTTCAATTGCATAGGGCCTATTCAACATGAAAAATCACATCCCTGACCTTAATGGAGGTCTAAGTAGTATTTAAAATTTTGAAATAATATAGTTATGCTTCCCAAATTCAAAGAACTAACTGTAAAATTGATAGAAGGAAGAAATTAGAAAAATATCTCAAGTATTTGCAAATGAAAAAAGCTTTAAGTAATATTATATCTAAGAAAAAAGGAACAAGGAAATTTAGAAAATATTTAGAATGAAATGATGATGTGAAATAGAAAATATCAAATGTGTGGGAAACAAAGCAGTGCTTAGAGAAAATAAAATCATCAAACACTAATGTTAGAAATGATAAAGCGTGTAAAATTATAACATGAAGTCTGGCCACAGGAAATTAGAAAAATATGAAAAACTAAAAGTAAGTTAAAGAAAAGCATAATGATAAGAATAATTATTGTTTTAGAAAACAAAAATTATTTGGAAAATGCATGATATCAAGATATCAAAAATCAATTCTTTATAAAGATGAAATAAATTTATAAAACTGTATATAGAAAACTGAGTAGGAATTAGAGAGAGAGAGAGAGGAGGAAGAAGAGGATAAAGGAGAGGAGAAAGTTAGGAGGATTGAAGGGAGAGGGGAAGAAGAGGGAGAGACACAAGACACAAATTGCCAGTATCAGAAAAGAAAACTATATTCATTATAAAGCATTAAAAAAACAAAAATAACAAAGAGATATTACTAGCAAATTTATGCCAATAACTTTGGAAACCTAGATGAAAGTGACAGATTTCTTAACAGACACAAATACCAAAATTGAACTAAGATGAAAGAGAAAACTTGAATAGCTCCATATCAATAAAACATATTGAATTCAAAATTTCAAACATATCCGCATAGAACACTTCAGGCCCACATGACTTCATGAATTCTATCAAACATTTAAGTATGAAATAATATTAATCCTACACAAAACCTTTCAGAAGTTACTGAAGAAAGAATATTTCCCAAAAAATTGCTTCAGGCAAAGAATATCTTTACATCAAAGTCAGAAAAATAAATAACATGTCAAATTAAAAGCAAGCTTCTCATTAACATAGATCTTAAAAAGTTCTTGCTAAAATAGTAGCAAATGAAATCCAGTAATAGATTATTTTTAAAAAAGAGTATTCCCTAAGTCTAAGATTAGTTTATCTCACAAATTCAAGTTTGATTAGAGGCACAGAAACAAATTTATTTGATAGATATTTTTAATAATAAAAGAAATGATGAAAATGTTCTCAACAGAAAAGCTGTTTAATGAAACTCAACACATTTATCTCGTCTCCTCAAACTGGAAAGTAAGTTCCTCAACTCTAACCCTCGAATACTGGGAAAAGACAAGGATGTTAGACCAATTCTATTCATCATTGTTTAAGAGTTTAAGCCAGTGCAATAACACAGGAGAGTAAAAAACATTTGAAGTTAAGGATCATATATTAAATATCTCAGTAATAATGGACCTCATAGTCTCTGCTACTTAACTCGACTGCATAGCATGAAAGCAATCATATACAATATTTTCGTGAATAGGAAGGGATATCTTTCAGTATAACTTTACAGAAACAAGAAGTGGCCTGGATTTTGACAGTGGACATTAGCATAGTGATCTCTGCATTAAGGCGAGAAAAATAAATAGAAGTCTTAAGCATTTGAAACAAATACTGTTTTATTTAAGAAAGACTTGATTGCCTCCGTAGAAAATATTAAGGAAACTACAAGAAGTGTAGAAGAAAGGAAGCTGCACCCCAGTTTCTAGCTGCTGAGGACCAACCGTGGCCACCCAGCCACGAGGCGCCTGACAGTCTAGACTGGCTGGAAGCTATTGATTAGATAAAAAGGACCCCTTTCCGAGAATGAAACCCTATGTGCATTTTACAATTATGTGAATCCTGTGTGTTATCCATGTGAGGAATTCCAAATGAATAACTGAATTCTGTTTGCAATTCTTCTAATTCATACCTTCCCCTCTCCCTCACCACTAAAAGTGTATCCCAAAAGCATGTTGAGGCTTAGATTCTATATCTGGCCCACGCATAATAAAGTTGTCATCACTAATTCTAAAAAAGCACCGTTTGGATTTGTCGGTTCAGAGAGATCTGTAACAGAAAACACAAAAACTAATAAGAAAAAGTAGCAATGGCGCAGAATATAAGGTCACTATCCAAAAACCAATTGTGTTCCTACATAAAATCAATGGCAAACTATCAAATAAAATTAAAGGCACAACTCACAGTAGCATAAAGAAAAATTAAATAGGAATACATTTTATGAAAGGTGTGCAAGATCTTTACATTGATGGCTGCCAACAGAAACAAAGGATGATGTCAATAAGTGGAGAGCATATACCATGTTTTGAAAATGAATGATTTGGAATTGGTAAAGTGACAATTCTGCCCAAGTTTAGTGATTCATTGAAAGCTCAACCAAAATAGTAGCAGAATATCTTGCAGAAGTTGACAAGCTGATTTTGAAATTTTTATGTAAAATGAAAGGACCAAGAACAACCAAACAATCTTGCAAAGGAAGAATGAAGTTGGGCAACTTCCACTCCCTGGTGTGTAGATTTATAAGGATATGATTATTAAGATAATGTGGTATGATGATAAGAAAAGATATAAATATGCATCAATGGACCTGTAAAAAGAGCCTCATTTCCTGGCATGTGAATTCTCCTGTGGGTTTGTTTCCCCTGAATCTCATGGCAATTTTTTTCCTCATGTGCATTGTCATTTTTTGTTCTGAGTTATGCAGTGGGAGCTGTTTCCTGCTGGAGTTTTGCCAGCCCCAGCCTTGGTGGCAAGCTTGTAAGACAGTTTCCTATTTGCTTCTGGGGGCCTCCCTCAATCTCACTTGTTATGGACTAGTTTTCACTCTTAATTTATAGTCTTTGGAGTACTCATACCTCATAGCTAGTATTTGATTCACTGTCAATACCTGGGGAAATCTTGAGTTTTGATAAATTACCCTTCCTCACTCATAGCTCAGGACCATCAACTGCCTGAGGTTTTCTCCTCCACATTTCACAACCTAGCCCCAGGCTATATGCAGAGAACTCAATTATAAGTCTCCACACCCAGAGCCCACAACAGTCTCCACAACAGTCTCTGCTTTGTTGGTGGCAGCGATGTCAACATTTCAACCCTGTCGCTCAGAAAATCATTGTAATCTCAAACTTTCTCCACTTGGGAGCCAGCATCTTGCTTTTTCTTTCTTTTTTTTTAATCTAGTGTCCAGATATTTGTTTTTCTTCCCAGTACGACTGAGCATTGGTGAATATCACGGGTGCAGTAGGGTTCATGTTTACATTCTCTCATCCTCACGTATTGATTGGAACTCAGGTCTATGAACTGAGATGTTTACTTTAGCAGAGTGCACAGAATCCCTAAGTAAGTAAGAAAGGCAAACTAAGGAATAGAGTGGAGTTCTGGGAAATTCTGCCTTATGTTGATTTTGGAAGTCAAACCCAAGAAGAGCCAGTCTCATAAAGCAAAGATGATTATTTTTGTCTTATCAGAGTAGCCTTTAAGTAATACAGTCTAATTTGCTTGCTAAATCCTGGGGAAAAAAGGTCTTGATCCTTTCATTCAAAGACTTTCACAGGGTTGTGAGGTTTTTAACACAAATAATATTCTACTCTTTCTTACCTGAGGCAGGAAAAAATCTCATTCTCACTCTGTATTGAAGTCCATAATGCAGGCTAATTTCACAAAGTGAAAACATAGATATATGATATCCAGCTGATGTTATTTTTCTCTCACTTGAGCAACTAGATGGGGTCAATTTCTTGCTTCCCATTTTTATCTGAATAAACATTTATTTATGTTAATATAAGCAAAAATCTATGCATTTCTCGGAAAATGAGGAGAGTTATTCTTATGTTAGATAATGGACTATATTTGCCATTTACAAATAGCAGCTTGCACACGAGATGTGTGGCTTCACTAGCAGTAGACTTTCAACAGATTATCTCTCTTCTGTCTCCATTATGGATTGACCAGATGAACTTCCACCAATAGCCTAACAGTACTTCCCTCCTCCCTTTTATAAGTCCTTTTTCAATTTTTTAAAGTTTTTCATTGAAGGACATTGCACTAAAACACTGTATAGGATTCAGATGTGCCTGTCTCATATACTGCATACGTATCAACATCTCTAAATGTATCTCAACATGTGTATATGTATCAACATCTGTTTATACTACTTTAAATCCACCACTAAAAGTCTAATTCTATGCACCATACAATCAACACTTTTCACCCAGTTTATATCCCTTTTTTCCCACTTCCCTTTTGGTAACTACAAATTTTGTCTTATAGATTAAAAGTGTCTTTGTGTTTGATTTGGTTCATTTTTTTGGGTTTCTTTGTATAACACATATGAGTGAAATTATATGATGTTTGTCTTTCTTTGATTTATTTTATGAAGCACAATACTTTCAAGGTCCATCCTTGTATATGACAGATTTTCATCTAATTTTTATATCTCAGTATTAATTTATATAGATATATAGTCTATGTATATCTCTATATAGATAGATAGATCACATCTTCTCTCTCCTTCTCTATCTAGTCATCTGCTGATGGGTACTTAGGTTTTTTCCATATCTTGGGGACTGTAAATAATGCTGCAATAAGAGGGAAGCGGGAGTTCATGTATCTTTTACAGTTAGTGTTTATGTATTCTTTGGGTAAATACATAGAAATAGGACAACTGGATCATATAGAATTTCTATTTTTAGTGTTTTGAAGAATCTTTGCACAAAGCTTTCCATAATGGTTACACCAATTTACACTCCCACCAACAGTGTTGGTCAGTTCCTTTTTCTCCACACCCTCTCCCAACACTTGTTGCTTGTCTTTTGGATAATTAGCCATTCTCAAAGGTGTGAAGTGATACCTCATTGTTTTCATTTGCATTTCCTTAATATCAAGAGAGGAGGAATATCTTTTCATATACCTGTGGCCATCAGTATGTCTTCTTTGGACAAGTGTCTTTTCAGGTCCTCTGTCCCCTTTTTAATTCAGTTGTTTGTTGTTAAATTTTATATTCACCCCATGTTAAGCATATGATTGCAAATATCTTTTCTCATTCAGTGGGATGCTGTTTTGTTTTGATGACTTTTTCTTTCACTGCAGAAGCCTTTTAGTTTGATGTAATCCCATTTGTTTATCTTTTGCTCAAGTTTCCCTTGCCTTTGCAGTCAGTTCCTCAAAGAAATGTCCAAGGCCAATATTGAGGTTTCTCTAGTTATTGGAATTGAGTTGACAGAATCAGGTCTCCAAGCAATATAGAAAATTTACAGTAGGGTAATAATCACATTATTTGCTAAGGTGTTTATGCTAGGTTTTTAAAAAAAGATTCTGAATCATATCTGAAAATGTCTTAGAACTGATCACTATTTTTTTAAATACAACAGTTTTGTTTATTCAGGCATTTTGAACTTGGATGGTAGTATTGATATAAGAGAACATATTGTGAGAGAGGACAATGACATTATTGAGCAGTAACTCTATATCATTTAAAATCATTTGAAAAATGAGAGCATGAATGATAATATTTTGATATATTTCAAAACAAAAGGGTAAACATCCTATTTTTAAGATAGGTAGTCACTAATGTTGATCCAAACAAGATGATACATTTTATAATGATGAACTTCTTCAGTGTTATGTTCATGAAGGAATATATTGATAAAGATATCCAGTAATTATAAAAATAGAATCTATAATTAGAAATAAAGGTTCATGAAGCCACCTGCCTGAAAAAATATTTAACAATTTTGAATATTCTTTATCCTTTACTTTGGAATAGGGGTTATGCAACTTCTAGAGGTGTACCATCTATAAAATATAAAGTATCATAATTCTTTTTACCATTTATCTTTATTTTTAATTCAAGAATAAAGATAAATTTTATAAGTAACACATTCTGTCATCCCCTCTCAGACATTTGTCTTAAGCTGTGAATTTCTAATTTATCAAAGAACAATAAAGGGTCTGGAGAAATAGAGTAAATAGTGACAACTTTAATTGAGATCAGATGCCTATCTTCCATTTTAAAGCAATGTCATTGCATAAAGTGAAAGTGTTTCATATAAGGAACATCTAGATGTGAGACAAATGACTACATATCAGTAAGGGAATGTAGTCATTAGATGGAGAATTGTTTTCCAATTTGGGATTTGAAATCCATTTTA
This sequence comes from Solenodon paradoxus, assembly GCA_004363575.1. Taxonomy (NCBI): domain Eukaryota; kingdom Metazoa; phylum Chordata; class Mammalia; order Eulipotyphla; family Solenodontidae; genus Solenodon; species Solenodon paradoxus. The sequence goes on from RJWH01005899.1 coordinate 8,426, forward strand.
CAGGCTGAAGTAAAGAACACTCAGCCACAACATAACTCCAGCTCACTGGTATGTCTGTACCCACAGTTGAGGACTGGGCAACGAGAAGCAGTTATTAGAGTGGAGAATATCCAGCCTGCAAAAAAAAATGTCAGCTCTTTTCAGCCCCATCTTAATTAGGGATAATGTAGTATTCAATACAACCTTTCTATACTGTTTCTATACAGGTAAACTTTCTTAGCAAATAAAAGAATTGTGTATACCAGCACTCAAAAATACCACTTTGAGCTTCCTTTTCAAAAATGGAAATCTGCTTATATATACATATACATATTTACAAATATGTATGCATACAGACTGACAGACTGGATATATTAAATAGAGAGGGATATTCTTGATATGCGACTCACAGCTTCTACAGAAGACCTCTGCTTCCTCTATGTAAAATACTATGATATATATCACAACTCCATACCTAAGAAAGAGAGAGCTGGTAAACATTTGTCAAAGCAAAATAATAATAGAAATCAAATTAGTATCCTCCATGGTGACAAGGCCATTTCAGAAGTAAAGAAACTGGGCTTAAAAGTTCAGTAACATGCCCATGAAGAATGGAATGGGCTGCGTCAAGTTACACATTTTGTCGAGCTCAACTTTGTTTTCAATCAGGTTATAAGTTTAGAATTTAACCTTCAGGAAACTATTAGTAAATGAAAGTTGATATCCAGATAAAAGAGACTAAGGGCAAGGGAAATCCACCTAAAGCTTTTATAGTCAATAAAAGTTACACAGTAACATATTTCATCTCCTCTATATAACTGACACTTAATCATCAATGGTTATTCTATTTGGAGACACTGAGGTAAATATATTTATAGTCAATGTTACATATAATGTACAATATCATATTAAATTGTCCAGTCTTTTAAAAGAAGCTGTATGTCAATATTTCAGATAACTCCAATTAAGTGTGAGGACATATTTATGTAGCACAAATATTAGGAGTAGAATAAATTATATCTAAAAATAAAAACAAAGGAGAAAGAAAAGACTTTGAAATAAAATAACTGCATTATTGCAGAAGTTGAGAGATTCTGTGCTCTCCACCCCCCGCCCGTATTTCAGTACCTATCGCACAGTACCTAGTGGCCTAGTGGGCAGTGGGTAGAGATTTCATCTGCTTTCTGTCATCCAGTAATTAAGTACTTAAGAAAACCATTCAGCAAATGAAAACTTGATTACATATCAGCCTTGGTTTGTTATGTTTTATGAAGAATATTCAACAAAGAAGAAACACGAATCTCAAGGTGGTCAGATAATCACTGCCCATCCACTCAGACATTGTTGAGCTTTTTTATTGCCATATGCAAAACATGGTGTTAGCACTGTGATGATCACTTTTTGTCATTGTGATGGAAAGTACTGCTATGAGGGTGACAGGGGATGACATGTTAGAACCGTTTTTAAGATCAAGCTGTCTGCTGTGTAGTCGATGGGTTGATGGGCACTTCTGCAGGTGTTGGAGGGAGAATGAATTTACAAAACCTGATTAGGAGGCAGCACAGTGGTACAAATAAAGAGATGGTCTTGACTTAGAGCAGGGTTTCTATTCTAATATTTTGGTCAAATCTTTCTTTTCTGTTGGCGGTTATAATGTCTATTCTAGGATGTTCTGCAGCACGCCTGGCCTCTTGGAGAGGTCACTAGATGCCAGTTTGAACTCCCTACTTCCAACAACGAATGACATCATCAGACATTGCCAAATACCCGCTAAAGGGGGACAAAATTGCCTCCAAATGATAACCCCTGAATGAGCATGATGGCAGTGGAATGGCAGAAATGAAAGGATAAGTTTTGGTAACAGAGATGACAAGATTTACTAATGAATTTCATATGAGAATAAGGAAAATAGAGTAATTACATAGGATGACTTCGGTTCTTATTCTGGCAAATGAGTGAGTGGATGCTCTATTTAAGAAGAGGGGAAAGAATAGGAGAATGCTAGACTATGAATAGTATTTATAAATTATACTGAAAATACTTATCTGTACCCGTTAACGGACCTTGAGCTTCCTGAGAGCAGGATTTTCTTTCTCTTCTTTTTAAAGGAAAAGTGCAGGCAGGAATGAAGGCAAGCAGGCAGGCAGGAAGAGAGAGGAGAGAGAGGAGGAAGAAACATTTATTGATTCTATTTAATTGTTTGTCTTGATTGTTCCCCACATCACATCATACTACCCCACCCCCCAACCCCACCAGGGTCTCGAACCTGAGTCTTTGAGATGCATGTGGACTACCTCTGGTGGTCTTATCCACTAGGCCAGAATTTTTAAATAGATCTTTGTATTCCAAAAATAGTACGTAGCCATTGACACATATCAAGAAGTGGGAGACAGAGGCTGTGTGGTGCAAACGAACATATGCAGACCTGAGATTAAGAAGTGGGAAAATTCAGAGAAGATTCTTTGATTTCTGGCTGGGGACATTGTGTGAGTGTTGATTACATTTCCAGAGGAGACCACTGTAAGTACAAAATCATATTTGGGATTAGTAGATAATGAGTTCAGTGTTACGCATATTGAGCTGGAGTTTCTTGTTTATCATCTATTAGATATTTTGGAGTTTCTTGTTTATCATCTATTAGATATTTCCATAGACAAATAGGTATATGTGTCTAAAGCTCAGAAGAAAAATTTGAACTAGGAAGATAGATTTGAGAGTCATCAGTAATTGAATGATAATTGATCATTTGAACAAATGAGACAGCCCTGAGAGTATAGAGAAGGTAAAGAAAATAAACATAGGGATACACACCTTTACTATATGCACAGACTGTGTCTTGAGGAGATAAAAAAGAGATAGAAATAAATGCATATGATATGAACAAGCAATATTAACGTATTGCAGAATAATATGTTTATTATACAAAATATTTATTGAGTGCATATTATGTAGCAAGAGATTTCCTTATATGCATTACTCCATTAAATCTTTTTTGACAACTTTAAGAGGTTGATGGATACTATTATTATCTCTATTTAATAGATAAAATAAATGAAGTACAGAGATGTTAATTAAGTTGCTCAAGGTTTCATTACTAGTAAGTGGGAGAGCCTGGATTCAATAGGATGACTAAAGAGCCTATTCTCCTAACCACTATGCACTAAATAAATTAAAAGAGAGGAGTGACTCAAGGAGGAACTGGTCAACAGCATGGAGTGCTAAGAGCACAAGTTATATGGGAACTGAAAAACACTCATTTGACATAGCAAAGGGAGATCTTGAATATGTTTTGTAACTAGAGTTGGAAAGGTGCTGTATAGAAAGAGTGAACTTTCAGTTAGTTAACAGTATAGGAACCAAGAAGAAGTGAGGGCAATTCCTGAGGGAAAGTCTTACCTAGAAAATAAGGGAAGGAAGCCAGAGAGAGATCCAGTGTTGAGATTAGGAGACGAATTTGTCAAGGTGGAAGGGATTTAAACAGGTTTGTCAAAGACAAGAGTCAGGAGAAAAAGGGTCAAGAGAACCAAGAAAGTAGATGAGTCAACAAGGCCTCAGCTAGTTAATATATACTTGGGCAGGACGAACTCCTTATATACCCTTGAAAGTAGCAGCTCGATGCTATCTTTGCTAAATTTCCAAATCACCTGTCCTCAGTCTCACTTCCATTTCCTAGACAGAGACAGAAGGATGCATCACATACACACACTCATGTACGCACGCATGCATGCACACACACACATGATCTCTATAGGAAAAGAAAACATTTCTTTTTCCATTTGGCCACAGAGGATCAGAGATGAATGCAGATTTGGTTTTCTAAAATTCTCTGCTTAATCAAGCATTAAATAATGAAGAGTTGCTGACTCTAAGGGCAATTATGAACATGTCTTTCAGTGCCCTTGGGAAGACCCAGTTGACATATTCTTGTGATGACTGAGCATTTTCATTTCTGAAGGAGAAAAAAATAGAGTAGATAATGTTGGATGAGATCAGTATAGATTAACCCTGAATGAAATATAGCATTTACTCAGTAACCAGTGGGATAAGTTGCCCATTTTATCTAACTCTTGAAGAGGAAAAGGGGCAGCAATGACCAAGCTGTTCATGAAGACTATAGTTAATATATTACATACTTGAAAGTTGCTAAGAGAATAAATCTTAAAAGTTCTCACTATACACACAAAATATGATAAATATGTGAGATGCTGCAAGTGTTGATTATTGTGGTAATAACTTTGCAATATATAATTCCATTAAATAATCATGTCATACACCTTAACCTTATATAGTACTATGTCAATTATATTTCAATAAATCTGAGGGAAAAGACAAAGATTTGAAATTTTGCAATAAAGAAGTATGAAAAGGAAGTCAGACAGACAGAAAAGGAAGGAAGACATAGACAGTTGATTTTAAGGCAACTCAAATGAAAAACTCTGAGGGAATATATTGATTAGAATCACTAATGTAAGAAAATTAATGTAACAAATGGAATATAAATTTCAGTCTGCATCAAAGTCAATGTTATAAAAATGGAAAAAGCAGAGAGTATTTGTAATACCCAAGAAGAAAGAATAAAAGTAAATTGTTGGTGCTGGTTCAGCATTTTAAAAATCACCAAAAAGAATTCTCTGATCTTCATAAGTCAAGCAAATACTGCACTAACTTTGCCAATGAATGAAATTTTAGACCTTGACATTTCCATAAAAAGCTGTTCCCTACATCATTATGGTACAGAGCAGAAATTCTTTTCCCCAATTATGAATATACACCCAAATGTAGCCCCTTGCATTATTCTCTTCCAAAACCAGTTACTTCCTACACTGAGCAGAGTTGA